>CM076574.1:1028398140-1028479409 GCA_034641835.2 Pinus albicaulis
CGTTACAATGTGCCCTAAGAGTTTTCCCTCATCTAATGCAAAAAAGGACTTTTGAGGGTTAAGAGACAGGCCATACCTCCTGCATTTCTCAAAAGTTCTTCTTAAATGCTCGATATGTTCATCATCATTCTTTGAAAACACAGTGATATCATCCAGATAAACTACCAAAAACTTGTCCTGTTCTCCCACAAAGGCTATGTCCATTGCCCTTTGAAAAGTGGCTCCTGCATTAATTAATCCAAATGGCATCCTGGCATACATAAAGGTTCCCCATGGTGTAGTAAATGCAGTTTTCTTCTGGTCTTCTGGGAATACAGCTACCTGATTATAACCAGAAAATCCATCCATCATTGACATTATGGATGCTCCTACCACTTTCTGCAGGATGTGGTCCATCTTAGGCAGTGGATAATTATCTTTGAGAGATGCTCTATTTAAATTCCTGAAATCTACACAGAGCCTTATTTCTCCATTCTTCTTTCGCACAGGGACAAGATTTGCTATCCATTCTGAGTACCTTAATGGCACAATTATCTTGGCCTTCAGTAATTTCTTAATTTCTTTTTCAATTGAGGGAAGCAGCAGAGGATTGATCTGTCTGAGTTTCTGCTTATAAGGCTTTGCATCTTCCCTCAGTGGAATCTTATGCTGTATTATATTTACATCAAAAGTTTTTAGGTCCTGATAGGACCAAGCAAAAACATCTTTATAAGATTGAAATAACTTTAAATATTTTTCTTTATAATCTTCTGGGACTTTCTTAGATAATTTGATAATTTTAGGATCTGCATGAGTACCCAGATTCAAGTCTCCCACTTGATCTTCTTCTGTTACTTTGCTGGGCTGTAATGGAATATCATCTTTGTTAAATAATATTTCTAGGGGCACCAACCCTCTAGGTATAACATTCCCTTTCAGCTGCAGCACTCTATTTCCTGCTATTTTTTCTTCCCATTTACTTTCTGCAATATTTTCAACTTCTTCCTCCTCATTAGCATCAATTTCTATATTTGTGAATTCTCCCACTGTCTCCATGAATCTTTTCATTTGTTCATCATCTTCAAATACCTTCCAGTTCTTTATGTTGTCTGGAATGGATGGTCTGTACCGTACCTCCACTTCATATCTTAAAAGCGGGTTCTGAGGAGGACGGAATGTACTGGCAGCTACAGCAAGAGAATCTGCTATTCTGTTTTGATCCCCGGGCATGAACTATATATTAAATGCTGAGAATAAATTTTCCATCATGTCCCATAATTTGTTTCTATACGCTCTGAGCCGAGGATGCTTAGTTTGGCATCGATTTTTGATCTGTATCACTACTAGCTCAGAATCTCCCAGGACTTTTAAACATTGGATACCCATGTTTCTAGCTGTTTGCAGTCCCAATAATAGTGCTTCATATTCGGCTACGTTGTTTGTAGCCTCGTACTCTAATTTAAAAGACAAGGGCACCCATTTTCCGGTAGGGGAGATCAACAATACCCCAGCTCCATTACCTTCCCTTGAGTTTGCCCCATCAAAATGCAAAGTCCATATTTCCGATTCCTGATCTCCTTTAGGCTGCTCAGCTTGGATTTGACCAAAAAGGGGTTCATGAACATAATTCTGATTTTATTCTAACATTAAACATGAAAAGTCTCCCTCTTTGTTATAAAATGGAGAGTTCTCTGAGCAGTCAGCCTTAGTTACTATTTTAACGAATCTAGTCTCCCTGTATAACCTCCTTTCTTGACCTCCAAAGACTGGGACAGTAGCATATGTTAAATCCAGTTTAATTGACCCCCCAATCTTGGTTCCCCATGACCTTGACAACAACATGCCAAAGCGAGCTGGGATATCAGCAACCACAATGTCCATGACCACACTTTTTGCTGGAATTTGGGCCAAATTGACCGCTAAGTCTTTAATCATCCCCAAGCATTTAACTCTTTTAGAATCAAATGAATATAAATCTTTGTATGGTCTTGTAATTTGCAGTCCTAGTTGTTCCATGACAGACAGAGGCATAATATTATGGGAAGCCCCAGAATCTAACATACAGTTATGTAACAACAGGTCATGTATAACTAGCGATACATAAAAGGGAGGAGTAGAAGGATCTCTCTCCTCGACATGTGGGCCAAAGACTACCATGGGTCTTTCTTCTTGAAGATTTAAACTATCAGGTACAATTGGTATTCCAGGAGGAAGCATAAAGGAAGTAACTTGAGACTGATATACAGGTTGCTTCAATAATTCAGTCAGTGGGACAGGAATCTTAATTTTCTCGAGTTCCTTTTGCAAATTGAAAGCAGATGAGGGCTTTTCTATCACAATTTATTTTGACTCCTTATTATCAACTAAAGACTTAACTTCTTTTGACACCGGCTCAGCATTAGGAGGACTGACTATTTTAGAAGAAGAAGGAATCTGATCATTAGACTGCAAGGGGGTATTCAGAAGATTCTTACCTTTTTCCGCATTCTTCTTTGTTGCTGATTCCTTCGGAGCAGATGTTTCTTCTTGAGGTGGTTCTTCTTCTTGCTCCTGAGTTCTGGTCCTCTTCCTCGAGGATCTGAGATCATGTTTTACATTGAATTGTGCTTCCATAAAATCAGAAAATTGCTTACAGTAATGGTCAATCTCCGCTTCTTCGTCTTCGCCTTGCAGCGGGCACTCCATATCATCATTATTTGAAAGAGCCATATTTGAATCTTCCAATCCATAAGCCGCATCTCTAGTGGAGTCATCTGCTGGTCCTTCCAAATATAAGGGATGAGGTACCTAGTCTTGTTGTTCTTTCGCCTCTCTCGGAAATATCTGGAGAGGTGGCCTTCTATACTGGGGATTATATCCTCTGTTTGGAGCGTTATAGAAATTCTTGGGAGCTGCATTTTTAGCTTCCAGTTCAAGCTTGACCATCTTCTTTATCATCTTACTTATTTCATCCAATTTATCTGGATCTTTTTCTTGACTCGAAGTGGAAACCTCTTCTTTGCCTCTCCTCCTAGTATCTTGTTTAGTTTTTCCCTTTAGTTTCCCGGTGGAAGAAAATTTCGCTTCTAATTCCAGAGCATCTGATTGTGCATCATCTAAAGTAATAGGTTTTCTTTCCCTCAAAGAGAAGCCAAAATCAGATTCAAAGGCTGCTATGAAAATTATTTTGGCAGCAGCTTCATGGGGCTTCATCTCAGGGGGCAGGCTCAGGTATAGCTTATTGAATCTTTTAATAAAGTCTGAAACTCCTTCATTCTGTTTCTTCTTTATGGTATTAAATTCAGTGAGACATTGACCGTGATCTTTCTTTTCTCCCCACTTCCTGAGAAAAGTACTTTCCATTTGGTCCCAAGTGGTCACAGAATTATTTCCCAATGTCTTAAACCATTTTCTGGCTTCCCCTTCCAAAGACTGCATAAATAATCTCAAGACCACATCCAGATGTTCAACGTTTAAGTTCTCTGCAAAAGAGTAGAAGGTCTCGAGATGTTTCTGAGCATCAGCTCCATTTTCACCATTAAACCTTGGCAGAATCTTTAGATAATCTTGTGGCATATCATTTAACACTTGGGGCAAGGCCAGTGGGGCGTATTTGTTCAAAAGAAATGCAGTAACATTGGCCATTGGAGGAGGTGGGGGTTGCACAATAGTCTGAGATACAAAAGTAGGGAGAGGAGTAGGAGGAAGCAGAGTGTGAATAACAATGGGAATATATTGCGCAGAAGCCTGAGGTGTGGATGGGAATAACTCACGGTTAACAGCAACTACTTCTGTGACTTCTTTAATTTCTTCAGCCTCGAAAGCAGGATGAGATTCTTCTTCAATTGAGGCACTTCCTCTATGTGGAATCTCCGAGTGAAACTCGGGATTTTCTGTTCTAACTTCTTGAGAAGAAGAGGGCGGGTAATCTTCAACGAAATATTCAGAATTTTCAGCACGGGCTGACTTCCTCTCCTTCCAAGTTCTTTTATGAATAATCTTTTCTGGGTCAGACACGTAGGGTGTCTTCAGCTGGGATGTATCTGACCTCAAATGCGGCTTACGAGGAGCCAGGAATTCCAATAAAACTTATCAAATGAAGACCAGTGGAGTCACCAAGGTGAGAGATATGCAACTCTTCAACTCTCTGTGCTCACCTGATTAGAGAGTGAAAACAATTTGTCGAGACCCAGGGAAACTGATATTCTTGAATTCGTTTCCCCGGCAACGGCGCCAGAAAGATGTTGTGGATGATTTTGTCACCCTCCTAGAGACAGCCTAGAGTTGCCATAGACCAGTGCCTAGGACATCTTAATATAGCAAGGAGCCCTTTATAGTTTGGGTTGTCAGTCCAAGAACTCACTTACTATCTCTTTTTTTGAACAAGGAAATTAGTTTTGAATGGGACCAATCTCTCTCAGAAGCTAGTACAAAGACAAGAACAATGTAGGGAAATCAAGTAAAACTCCAATATAAAGGCATCAGACAGTTAAGAGACCGCTTACTGTAAAGAGGGCCAGTTCAGATAATATATCACAGAAATCAAATATCAGGTGATGAGCGCAGTGAGGAAACATAAAGAAGATATTAGCTGACATGAGATTGATACCCAGATACACAACAGAACCATATAAGGGCATACCAATCTATGAATCCTTATATGACAATGGAGTTTTAAAAGCACCCCCCTCAAACAACTAATATAACAGAAGATATGGATGAAGTGAACATGAAACAGTATACCATGACTAGGCCTATTTAAAGCGCTTGACTAATTCCAGAAAGGGAATCAACAAGGATGAATCCTAACTGCAAACTAGTGAGCCACTCGCATTCTAGAACATGATACAAGAAGATAAATAGCATGAAAGAGATATTGTATTAACACATAAGAGAAATTACATACCGTGAGATACTAGAGACCAGAATCCTCATTACAGTTATAACCCCTCCTCACTGAGACCCTACGGGCTCTGAAACTTCATACAGGAAATATTACAAGATGTATACAAGAGCCTTTTCACTGCACAGTTTGCTGATAGAAATCTGGAACCCTTACAATGTCTTTTCTTTTAGCTTTTATAGACCAGATAGAGAAATCTAGAGGAGGCGGTAGATAGAGAGCATTTAATAACTTATTTTTGAATCAAATGGCGGAAAACATTCGCGCCCACACTATGAAACGACTGAACATAATTGTATGTACTTTACAATTTATTTCTGAAATGAATGCTGGAAATGAAAATCTGCCTATACACAAGACATAAATAATAAAATATGTAAACATTCGGCCTTTTCTGGAGGGGGAAGATCTGCGGCAATAAAACCTTGAGGCGCCCGTTTCCATGCATGGTACTTTCGATCTTCTGTTCTTGAATTTAAATTTGGAACCTCTTTCGAGCTGGACTCTGAATTCATTGCTTCTTCATTAATAATCTGTCGCTGCATTAATGTTTTCATCCGCCCAAATGCGTCCCTTTTGATTTTTCTCTGGAGAGTTCCATGGATCGAAGTACCCTTATTTAATGGAGGTCACATCATAGTGACTTCTGGATCTTTTCCACTAATTTTGTTCCCACCACAAGTTCCTGCAAAAACCAAAGCCTGTTGAATAAAACTAATGACAGAGATAGTGGATAAAGCGAGACTAACAGAAGTGGTGGCATAGACATGAGAGGATGATGGAACGACGCGGGGGAGCTACAAAGGGAAGACATAAAGAAACAACGAAGCAAAGGCTTAAGAGGTGGGACCCAAGGTGCGTATCGCAAAATCGCAAGAGGAGAAAATGCGATGGAAGAAGAATAGAATAACCATAATTCCGCGCTCTGCGCTATGCGATGGGCTTGGTCAGTCGAGCGCAGATCGCAAAAATGAAAAATGCGATGGCGGGGGATAGCGCGCGCGAGAAACTGCGCTTTTGCGATGAGGTGGACATGCGATGGCATGATTATGCGATATGCGATAAACGCTCAAAGGGGCAGCGCTTGGTTACATGCAACAAAGGAGGCACAGAGCTAGGAGGAAAAGGGGCTAAACCTTATATAACCCTTTAAAGTGGACCTTAGTCTTTTTTCAATGCATTTCCGATGCGGGAACGGGCAGCGGTAAGGGGAAAGAGAGACTATGGACAAGATTCAGATGGAGGGGCTGATTTGTACAACAGAAGTCAAACACCAGAAGGCTGTTCCATTCACCTGGTGACTCAATTGGCAACAAAATCCAAAAACAAAGATTCACTAGCGACTCCACAGTTTTCAGTTGACCTAATGGCTCCACTAGTAGAAGAATGCAGATTTTTTGCGGACAAGCAGTGACTCCATTCTTTGGTAAAGACAAGATGAATCCAAGAATACAACGCAGGTATGCTCCAATGAATAGAGATCACATTCCTGGATTCCCACACAAAATGGCTCAGGCAACCGTTATCATTCTTCCAAGTTCGAGTACAACAAACGCTCGTATTCATCGTGCCTAGATCCAATGACAACCCGGAAGAGATTTATACCAAGGAGTGCCCCCGAAAGAAGTCTCATTAAAATCGCTCACCCGCAAATCGACGGTTGACATTAACTGCGAGAACACTCTCTTCAAATTCCAAAAAACCACTTAAGTGCCCTCGCATGTGGTTTCAAGTTTCAATAAAGGACATTACATGGTGATAGCTAGAGCCCACGCCCTTTACTTTTAAATCAGAGAAAGCATAGAAATGGTGTATTTTCCTTAAAATAACATAAGGGTTTTGGAGGAGGTGGAAAGGGGAAAATAGGCGGTCAGGATCAAAGCACAGAATTGAAGTGGAGAGATGGACGACGGAGATTAAATCGCAAATCGCAAATAGCAAGTTTCAAAGGATAGGCGCGAGAGGTAAATTTGTCGAAGTGTGATATGCAATGATGGTGGGACCCGCTCGCAATCACAAATCGCAAAGTTTTCAGGATAGGCGCGGAGGTAAATGTTAAATTTTCTGAAGTGCGATATGTGATGACGTGGCAAGGTGACGTGGCAAGATGATGTGGCAGTGACGTGGCAAGTTGACATGGCAGATGACGTGGCAAGGTGACATGGCAAGGTGATGTGGAAGATGACATGGCCCTGGCCCACATACTGCACATCGTAAGTTTTAAAAGTTAAGTGCAAAGGGTAAGTGTTATAATCTTCAAAGTGCAATCTGTGATGCGGTGTGGCCTAATCGCAAATCGCAAATCGCAAATCGCAATTTAAACTGCAGGAGATAAGTGATAAAGTTTCCAAAGTGTGATGTGTGATGCCAGGTGGGACCCGATCGCATAGCGCACATCGCAAGTTTTAAAAGATAAGTGCTAAGGAAAAGTTAAAGACAACAAAATGTGATGCGATGTTGGCACGGACGGGATGTCAGACGGGATGTGCTTTGTGCACCATTTATGAAGAAATAGGAAAAAGAGGACTTCACAAGAGTCCTTATTTTTGTTAGGCTCTATTTGCTACCCACGAACTACTGGGCTCCCATAGTCCTCAAAGGCATCGGAGATGAATTAGGAGAATACATATAAATGTCTAAGGGAACAAGAAATGGACATTATGTTTCATACGCAAGAATCTATGTCTACATAGATGTCTTAGGTCCCCTACCGGAAGCTATCAAGATAATATATAGGGACGAAATGTGGTTGCAAAATATCGATTACGAGCACACCCCCTTTAGATGCAGGAAGTGCCACAAAGACGGGCACCTTTTCCAGGAATGCCCTTAAAACAAGGCTTGTCCAACTGAAGAACAAACCAAAAAGAAGAGGGACGAGTAGGGATACATAAGAGTCAACAACAAGAACAAACAAAATAAGAAAACATATACAAAGAAAGATCAACACAAGGAAAATCAAAGCAAAAAATTCGAAGCACTGAATGCATCATAGGAAGAACAACTCCCACTCGAAGCTCATATACAAAGAAAGATCAACACAAGGAAAATCAAAGCAAAAAATTCGAAGCACTGAATGCATCATAGGAAGAACAACTCCCACTCAGCTCCACAGAGAAAGAATACAAGCAAACTGAGCAACCCACAATAAATAACAAGCAGGAATACGAAGAACCTGACCAAAAAATGAATGAAAATGAACAACCACAGGAGGACACATAGATGGAATAAGCCCAGGTAGCACCTACCCCGGAATAAAACACTATTGAAGAGGCACTGGTAGGAGTTAACCTTTTAACGGTAGCAAAGGAATGGAAAAAAATGGAATAGCAGCAATTCCGAAAGACCAAATCGAAGAAATTGAAGAAGCATACCTCCTACAAGAAGTAATGAAAAAAAATAAGTCAGGGTAAGCAACCATGGAAAAAGGAGCAGGTAAGGGAATTCTCGCTAACATAGAGGCAGGCCAATACTACCCAAAAGGACCAAATAGGAAAATAGGAAGGAAAAATACTTGTCAACTCCTTCAAGAGATGGGAACTCGCCTCATCAATGAAGCAAAGGTAAGAGCCCTTAACCTACCCCCTAAAAGTTTTCAATGAATTTCACTTCATGGAATATAAGAGGACTTAATGGTCTCGGGAAGAAACGAGTCTTGAAAAACAGACTCGCTACAAACAAGCCAGACATCCTTGTGATCTGAGAAACCAAGATTGATTTGGAAGGCCTTACCATGATCTAGAAAAATTTCTTCATAAACTACAACCACACTTCCATCTCGGTCACTGGCAAAACAAGCAGGATAATAACTCTATTGAAGAGCTCATTGTTCGAGCTCAGAGAATCGGTTGCCACTAAACACTCTTCAATGACTGTTCTAAAAATCATAGGTACCAATGACAGTATATGCATCACCAACATTTACACGCCCCACAAAGTGATCGAGAGAATCAACATGTTATGCAACCTTAGCCAGACTCTAACCTCATTCCTCCACCCTTTCAAAATCATTGTAGGGGACTTCAACATGGTAGTCAATCTGGGGGGGGGGGGGGGGAGGGGGGCATTCAGAAACTGGAAAAAGACTATGAGGTATTCCAAGCCATCATCGACGATCTCCACAGGATAGACATTCCTATAAAGAATGACACCTTCACTTGGAACAATAGTTGTGGAGGAGATAGACAGATTGCCTCAAGGTTTGACTATTTTCTCCTTTCGGAGGATATTTACCTCACCTCATGGGAGATGGAGGCCAGGATTCTACCACAGGCTAACTCGGACCATTGGCCTATAGCTCTAAATATCCACATCGCCACCGGTCCAAAAAATAAAACCTTCATATTTGAAGCATTCTGGCTCAACCACCTAGAATTCATGGACAAAATGAAGGAATGGTGGGAAACCCCTCAACCCCAACCCGGAAACAAAATGTACAAATTTTAGAAATAACTAAAATTCATTAAAGCAGAGATTAAAACCTGGAACAAAAACACATTTGGCAACATCACCTCGGAGAAAAAAATGTTGGAATTGAAACAGGAAGCTCTTCAGCAACAAATCATAAACAAGGGTCTCAATGAGAAAAGGAAATAGGAAGAACTCCAACTCCAGAGCAGTTGGGAGGAAAGGGTGGCTCAAAAGGAAAAATTATGGCAATAGAATTCCTACATCAACTGGCTCAAATGTGGGGAAAGGAACTCGACATTATTTCACCATTCAATGATTCAACATAGAAGACACAATAGGATTCTGGGTCTAAGAACCAGTGGGGGTAACATCATACATGATCATGGGGAGATGGGAAAAGAACTCAATCAGTACTTTGGCATGCTCCTCACAGAAACTTGTAAAGATAGGTCTAGAGCTATAAAGAAAATAAATGAGAACATACCGACCATCCTCACTAAGGAACATAACCAAATGCTGCTGAGAAAATTCTCTTTGAAGGAGGTCGAGGAAGTGGTTATGTCCATGCCCAATGGAAAGGTGCTGGGCACGGATGGCTTCACCACGGATTTCTTCAAAGCCTGCTGGCCCTTGATAAAGGACGAGGTCAATGACCTGGTTGAGGAATATTGCATATAAAAATCAGTCTTAAAAGATTTGGATGCCACTTTCCTCACACTAATTCACAAATCTGAGGATGTTGATTCCCCCCACAAGTTCAGGCCAATTTTTCTTTGCAACGTTATATACAAGATAATATCCAAAGTCTTGGAAAACAGAATAAAAACTATTCTTCCTCTCCTCATCTCTCAACATCAATCTGGATATGTAGAAGGAAGACAAATGCTTGACATCATTATACTCTCGCAAGAAACCATTCACTCCCTCAAAGCTTATAGAAGGCTAGGTATGTTAATACAACTAGATATGTCCAAATGTAATATTCCCAATTAGCAGACAACTAACTGGAATTCTCATTTTTGCTAAATTTTTCCTTTCTAAAGTTCATCAAGAAATAAAGGGTTGAAGGGACCCATAACTCAACATTAGAATAAAAACACTTTCCTAAAGTCACTTAGGCAAAATAATTCAAAGGAAAGGTGGAGTCCATGAGGCCAAGTGACAGCGTAGGAGAGGTGGTAGCTTGGACAACGCATAGGCAGCGTGGGGACAGACAGTGCAGTAGCAACGTGGGGACAGGCAGTGTAGAGCAACGTGGCGACAGCGTGGCAGAGGGACATCGCAACACTAGTGGGCCCAAGGGAACGTTGGAGGCTCATTAGCATAAAAAGGGGATGAAGGTGGCCATTCTCATTCATTCATACATCTTCAGATTTTCTGTCCATGAAGACTAGAGCACGCTTAAGCTATTTAGTTGAGTCTGCATTGCTGTTTAGCATGCCGGTGTCTCCTAGCAAAGATCCCAATGTCGTCCTCGGGGGACTTCGAGTGCCCACTCAGGAGAGGAGTCCTACCTTAATTTTTTGAGAGCAGCATCATTGAGTCAGCCACCAGGCTTACGCAGTTCATCCCTAGGGCAACACAATCACTCATAGGATTACATAGTCAAGGAGGAGAGAAGCTCTAGGAGAGGAGGAAGCTTGTGAGATTTCAGTCCGGAGGTTTGTGATGGGATCAACCCTTCCATAGTCGAGTTCCTTGGGTATTTGCAGGCCTTTCTTTCCAGCATTTCATCTCAAAGGCCAGCATAGCCAGCAGAAGTGCATAGTCATCCCAAGCGGGTGATTTTCTGGGGTCAGCCTTTTTGGAATTCCTTCGTGGGTTATTTTGGGTTTTTGGAGGAGATTCCTATGTTCGAGTTTCAGATTTTTCTGAGTAGTAGAACAACCCATTTCGCAGTACCTTTCTAGCCAGCAACAATACTTCGAGCAGGATAGCGTAGAGGAGGAGCCACATAGAGAAACATAGGAGTAGACATTATGAGCAGGGGATTAGAGATCATTTCAGCCTGCCTAGAGCAGGCGAAGGTGCTATCATTCTGAGAACTAATTGTACTTGTCCCTCTTTTCAGAAATCTTAATAAAATGGCTCAATAGTTCTGGTTTATTTGTAGTGTTTCTCATGTATGCTTCTATTTGTTGTAGTTTTTGTTTGTGTTGCTTTGTATTACTGTCTATTCCCAATGTGGAATTCTATATTGGTATTAGAGCTCATAGACTTGGCTCAGCTTATGGAGAAATTATTCTATGACACCTGGAGATATAGAGTTCATCACATATTGGAAGCAGAGGTATAGAAGCAGAGAAGAGCGTAGGCTCGAAATAACAGCTGACGAAGAGGACAATATTCCAGTTGAGGAAGACAAAGGGAATGCACCAATGGCAGATGAAAGAGATGAGGAGTGTTACACTAAAATTTGTCACCGTGACATTTTAGTACTCCCTTAGAAGTCTACAATATCAAATTTCCTAAATTCAAGCCTTGAAATTAAGAGAAAATCTCATAAAAGTCTTAAAAACTCTCGTACTGCACTTTCTCTTAGTATTTCCTACAGTGTTGCACCTTTTGGCTATAAATATTATGGAGCCAAACGCACTTTCTATTCATTAAGGGTGCAGACCCCTGTAAAATATAAAAAAGGTGCAAGTAAAATATAGAAGCTCAATTTGAGTCATTTTTGGAAGCTTCTAAAAACATTCCTGCGATGGAAAGTCTGCACTTTTCAGGTTCATGCATCCCATCCATTAAGGAGCTAACCCCTTGATGTAAGGAACTAATCCCTTTGAAGGAGGATTCTATCCCTTCTTGTTTGGAACCATAACCTCCTCTCTTTCACTATAAAAAGAGGCATAGGGCAGCCTCAAAGGGAGTTCAAGCTTTAGTATTGTTGGAAGTGAAATGCTGTTGGAACTTAGACCCTTTTAGCTGATATTTTATGTGGGAAAGATTACATACCTGTATGTATCTTAGTTGGAAGAGTTCAAGGCTTGTCAGAGTAAAGGAAACGCCTGTTCCAGACCCCATGAAGGCCTGTATGACATCAAGGCAGACACAGTTGTAATCCTCTTCTTATTTAATTTAATACAAATGAATATTGTTTTCTCAATGGGCTATTGAATTGATTATCTCATTTCATGAATTCCTTGATCATCTTGATAGATGTTTGATTCATAAATTGATTTATTATACAGGTGATTTTGATCTTTTCTTATGTTTGTGATTGCAGATCCTTGACGACGACTTTCTTCAAGCCACTGGAAAGAATATCAACGCTGGACTACAAGTAGGTTTCTAAAACCCCATTATAATTAATTCCATGTCAAACAATATCTAGAGAAAATGGTTTTATTTGTCTGTTTGTTGCTAGCTTTCCGTAGGAAATTTGGGAGGTTTGTCTTGTCTGCAAGAATGACTTATCTGTCCAAAAAAATCATGACTCTGCTGGGGAATGGATCTTGAACTTTGATTTCTTTTACTTTTGACTTGTGAATTTTTTTATATATTTTGATTGATTTATACTAGCTTGGGTAGTTTATCCCTGTAGAATCCCTGAGAAATGATTGAGAGTTTTTTGTTTTTTCTTTAGTTTTCTTGTGTCCTCTCTTTTCTTTTATAGACATTGCGGGTAGATCCGCACTTTTACTATACCCATGGTGTGGGACCGCACTGGTTTGCACTGAATCCTGCGAACCGTGTGAAAATTTTTGAAAAATCTGAAAATCCTCTTTTCTGGATTAGTTTGTTAGATTCTCAATGAATACCCAGACTTGTATCTTCTGTCAGGAAGCTTTGGTTAAGAGTTTATTTCAGCATTTTTAGTTTTGAATGATTTTCTGAAAGATCTACATGTTATAATTATTTTTTCTTTGTCTTTATCCCGCTCAAAGATTAGAAACCTTGGTATACCTTTACATCACTGGTATTCCCTTGATTTATTTCTAAGTCTGACATCATAGCAGAAATTATTTTATGAGATTTAGATCCCATTTTTCTCATTTTAAAATCTTTAAAAAACTTTTGTTGATAAGTTTGGAATTTCACTTAAAAAACCAAAATTGGATGTTTTTGAGTTCTTGCTGATCCAAGCAAAGAATTTCTTAGTTATATTACAAGCTAAGCAAGACATCCTCAAAATATTTGAAGTTTTAATTCAAATTTAGTCTTTATAATTTTTAGATATAAAAATTAGTTTTTTTAGCTTTGAGTGTTATTTCTAGAAATTATAATGTTCTTTTGAATAAAAACTTGGTTTGTAGTTTCGATCTTGAATAAAAGAGATTTCTTATTGAGAAATAAATCTTTTTAAGTTCTCATTGAAATTGGATTTCTTTTCATCTATTCTTGCTTGAAGGAAAGATTTTTTTTCAAAGATTGCATTTCTCAAGTCTTCCTTTATATAGAATTCATTGAAAGAACAAGAATTGTTTCTCATAATAGATGAATTTTTAGTGTGTTTTGAGTCAGGTCACTGCATATCATCAGTTTCACTTTCACACCTATTGTCCTGAGAAACAGCCCATTAAAATCAATGCTTAAATTAAAATCAATCTAGTCATTTTTATATTTCTAGGGCTCTTTTCACCAATATATCTTAGGCTAGTGTCTTGGAGTAGGGAGTAATTAACTCTCCAAGACAATTAAAACAAACAAGTATTTGATCTTGCGGTAGGAAAAAAATCCAATAGTTGCTTGTATGCTCTGGGAAGCTCCTCCTAAAGGAGTCAAGCACGAGTTCATATCTGAACCAGTGGGATAATCAATTCTATCTCATTGGGAACAATAGAAGATATGCACGTATTAGCAACGGTAAACCTTGGATAGACCATTATCAAGGAGCCTGGGGTCACTTGTCGGTATACCTTGGCTTATGTCAAGGAGCCTTTAAGGGGATTGAGCTTTTTTACTCTGCCCTTGCGCGTATGTCGGATCGTAGACTGTTCCCCCAGGTATATTAGTTCCTGTTGGTAACCATAGTGACCATAATGTTACTGATTTTTCCCAAGGTGACGGTGGAGGAAAGATCCCACTGTACCTGAAGTAGACGTCGAGTAGACTCATTTAGACTCTTCGGAGGGTTATCTTCACTCGAGATGGTTTAAGTGGAGAAACTTGCACCGGTCTTTTTCATTAAGAAGGTTTTTGAGGTAACGGTTCCACCTTCGCTTTCTACATTAAATACTACAATGTTGGATTTCATCACCAACTAGTGTTTTTAGTGCTGGAAGTTACTGTTTGTGTGTGGTTTGATCTCCTAGATTTTTAGGCGTGTGATTCATTTGTTTGTTTCCTTAGCGACTCTAGGAGTTTTCATTGAAATTTTATTTGATTGTGTGTGATTAATAATTTTTAATCATGGCTGAATTACTAAGACAATCGCGTAGACTCCAGGGGAAGCCCCCGGAATATACACCAAGCCAAATTGAAGGGCTGCGAGCTCTAGTATCATCTACTGAAAATATAATTAGATCAAGAAAAATAGGAGAGTCATCTATAGTTATTCATCCTGATTATCAATCACAAACAACAGAGCATATTCAAGAGCCAATTTCAGTTTCCAAAGTCACTGGTAGTATTTCTCCTTCCAGTGAATTAGCTGAAGAACCTGAAATTTATGAGCTTGACATTGAACCTACTGTATTGGACCCATCTTTAGGATTTGTTACTCCAACTTCTAGTGATCTTGGTTCACCTAGGGTAAGATATCGCATTACTAAAAATATTCCTTTTGACCTCATATCTATTGAAGAAATTATTGGTCCAGACGAAGACGTAACTCTTCCCGAAACCCAACAAAATTTGAATCTTAGAGAACATGAATAAATATTCTACAGTCCTTTTAGAACTGACGCTTGGTATTTATCATTGACAGATTTTTTAGAAAACTCAGGTCTTAGTTTTTCACCACCCCGAATTCCTTTTCATCCTACACCAAGAGGTTATTATCCTTTACCAATTATGTCAGGTGAGTCATCTATGTTTTTCCAATCTCCAGAAACATTTTTATACGGTGGTCCTTCAGTTACTTCGAGGTACCAGTCACTCTTTGGTACTTTCTCAGGAGAAAATCCTCGACCAACTAAACAAGTGTTATCATCTGGTACAAATGGAACTAAAACTGAAATGTTGAATGCGGAGAAAATTTTTATGATGTTTGGTAATATTCCAAATCCTCAACCTCAAGGTAGTCAATTATCGCCTGGGGGGAAACATCAAGGTAGTCAATTACTGCCTGGGGGGCAACCTCAAGGTAGTCAATCACCACCTAGAGGGCAACCTCAAGGTAATTGTTTACCAGGAAAAACTATAGGACAATATTATTTACCTGGAGAACAACCTCAATGATAGTACATACCTCAAGGATATCAACCTCAAGGACAGTACATACCCTAAGGTCAACCCCAGACTCAGTATATTCCTCAGGGTCCTTATCAACCCCAGATTCAGTACATGCCTCAAGTTTATCAACCTCAAGGTCAGTACCCAACTCAAGGTTTTCAAATTCCTTCTGGTCAACCATTATTACAAGGAGCTAGAAATTTACCAGTTAATTATCAACCCTACATTCAACTAGGTTATGGTCCTTCATATGCACAACCTTCTACGGGTCAATACCCCGGAATGAACATGGTGTGGAATCTATCTCAAATTAAACAGACTATGCAACCTAATGTGTAGTTACCTAATCAACCTAGAGAGCCTTTAGTTTCTGGTCCAACCCAGCAACCTACCCAACCTACTGTTCAAGTCCTTGCACCTGGTTCCATTCAGCATCTCGGGCCTAGTACACCTTAGACTCCGCCTTAGACTGCTGCAGCTACTGCAACTTCTGTTCAACCTACAACACTTGTTTATGGAGTATTTGTAGCTCTGGTTTCTTCTATCCCTGCATCAGTGCAAATCCATCAAGCCTCTGTGCCACAGTCAGGACCTACAATTTAGAATACGGTCCAGATGCCTATAGGACAAGCTGGTACTAGTATGATTGTCTCTAGTCAACCACAGTTTATTTATCAACCGTACCAGGGACAATATCAATTTGGTTAAACTACACAAAATCTAGTATATCAGTATTAGCCATAACCTGGGTATACTTATCAAGTACCTCAACAACCCCAGTATGGTCCGTTTAATCCTGGTTACCCAGGAGGTTTCACAATTCCAAATGCACATCCAATTCCAGGGTATCCTAGATATCCTCTTCCTGCTAATGGTTTGATCACACAAGGTTATCAAGACCCTAGCCATCGGTTACCATTCATAGCAACTTTAGATTTAACGAATCTATCACGCCTTACGAACGATCCCATTTTTTATCTTCCATATTGGCCGCCGATGCCTAACAAGTTACCCAGTGATATTCTGAACTTTGAAGGTAAGTCAGGAGAGGACCCATCTAATCATATTATGACTTATCACCTCTGGTGTGCATCCAATTCACTAGTGGATGATTCGATTCGATTGCGTCTTTTTCAGAGAACTCTAATTGATATAGCTGCCAAATGGTACATTGAGTTACCACGCGGCTCTTTTAATAATTTTAATGCACTATCTACTGCTTTCTTAACCCATTTTCAGTTTCCTTTCAGATACGAAAACGACACAGAATTGATGACTTCATTAAAATAGTCTATGTCTACATACATATCTGATCATATTCATGAATGGAGACGTAGAAGGCGTTTAGTGAAAGTCTTTATTCCGAATCAGATTTTGGCTAAATGGTTTATTAAATCATTATTGCCAAAAATTACTGAAGATGTGGCCAAAGGAGGCATTGTTATAGAGGAACAAGTCATTTCTTAGGCTCAGTACCTTGACCTTGTATATACTCAGTCAAGTACTATGTATGATAAAATCCCCGATTTACCAAGACCTGGTCAATTAACTGCAACTCCTTCTAGCTCTCATGTCACTGATGGTGTAATTGGTTTTGTTAGCACTGGTAAAAGTAAGAAGAAGTATTCTAAGACCACTTCTCCTATTATCATTTTACCCGATTCACCCAAAGGAGATTCTTCCCTAGAAACTTCCGCCGATATTCATGTTTTAGAGACATCTACAACCAAATCTAAAACTGGTGGTAA
This sequence comes from Pinus albicaulis, assembly GCA_034641835.2. NCBI lineage: Eukaryota > Viridiplantae > Streptophyta > Pinopsida > Pinales > Pinaceae > Pinus > Pinus albicaulis. The sequence goes on from CM076574.1 coordinate 1,028,415,496, forward strand.
GAAGAAAGGTAAGAATAAAAAGAAAAAATCTTCAAAAGATAAAAATGATACCACTGAACCAACTGATGAAAAATGAAAACCTTGATATCCTTGTCTCATCTGTGATGAGGATCATTTTACAAAAGAGTGCCCGCATAGAGCCGAGGTATCAAAACTAGTTAAGGTTTTGCCTATACCTGCTATCTTTAAGGATCTATTTTCCTCTCAAGATAGTAACATCGTTGGATCTTCCTCCAATACAGTTGAGGATATCTTGATGGTTGCGACGCGATAGAAAGATTATGGTAGTAAAAATACTGGTAAAGAAGCAACAACATCCAATTTTGCATCAACTACATCTCCCTCAGTTTCTAATCCATTGCGGACCGAGAAACAAAATCCTGACTTAGTGATTAAACCCCCTACAAAAGGTGTACTTCGTAAATCAGCTTTCAATCCACATGCGAGGGCTCCTCAGAATTACAATATTGTTGAAGATTTGGCAATTTACCCTTCAGCAATGTCAGCTTTGGAAGTATTGCAATTGTGCCCATCCCAAAGAAAATTAATTTTGTCAGCCTCAGGAGCCGTAGATCTCCAGGATTCGAACCTCATGATCTTTGATTTAGAGAATTTTACACCCCGCCTACCCCATCAAATGGATTTTCAGATTCTGGTAATAGTAAAAAACAAACGCATATTTCATACTGCTGTTGATGAATGGGCTTCTACATGTATTATGTCATTAAAATGTTGGAAATCACTTGGTTCTCTTACCATTAACCAATCACCAACTATTCCCAAAGCTTTTGACAGAAGAGGTTTTCAGCCATATGGTATCTTACAAGATCTACCAATAGAGTTCGAAGGCAAAATGGTTAATCTAGATGTGGAAGTGGTTGATGCCTATTTGGATTACAACCTTCTCCTGGGCTGCAGTTGGTCTTACGCCATGAATGTTGTTGTATCATCGATATTTCATCTCATCATGTTTCCTCATAAAGGAAAGATCATTAAAATAGATCAGCTCTCATATTATTCATTCGACCCAGCCTTTACTGATAGCATCCAACATATCGAAAAATCGAATATCCCTTATAAAGATGTCGGAGTAGGTTTGCTTAAAGATTCGGGTTTACTAGAAACTTTTTCCCTGCCTACTCCCAATGTACAACTTCCTATTGCTAATATCAATATGACTGCATCAAGTACTATTTCCTTTCATGATCCTTGGATAGTACCTTCAGAATCATAATTGGATTCTTTCGATGGCCTGATTCCTTTGAGTCCTTTTGAGTTAGCATATCAAAATGTACAGTCATTTTCTGATACTCCTTCAACTGAGTCTAATCTAGTGAATGTGATAAATCAAGAGTCATTTTCAATATCGAGCTTAGCTTTGACATCAATTCTGGATCCTTCTCAACAAGTATTCAATACTAATGAACATATTCGTGAATTCTTGTCGGTAGATGAGTTACCATGGGAAGATCTTCATCATAGCTCTTCATTTTTACCTGATATTGATCATTTTGAGAATGATTTTTCCTCCATTTTTACCATCGATTATGTCAAAGACCCTCAAAATCCTCTTTCATAATTCAATTCTGAATTAAATTTAGAAAATATTTCTACAACGGTTCCTCTTGACATTTCAGTAAAACATGGAATTGTTGAAAACATTCACATAGGTGCTTCTTGTACGCCTGATGAAATTCAAGCATATAAAGCCCTATTTCAGGAATTTCGTGATATTTTTGCCTGGTCATATGAAGAAATGCCATTTATTGATCTGTCAATTGTTGTTCATGAAATTAGGACATACACGGATGCCAAACCTGTTAGATAGAGATTACGTCAGATACATCCGAGAAAAGCCACCGCTATTAAAGCCGAAGTTGAAAAATTACTTCGTGCAGGTTTTATTTATCCAATTCCACTCACGGACTGGGTATCTAATATTGTTCCAGTTAATAAAAAATAAGGAAAAATACGAGTATGTATCGACTATAGGGATCTAAATTGAGCTTGTCCAAAATACAATTATCCAACCCCTTACATCGATCAAATTATTGAAAATTGTGATGGAAGCGAAATGTTTTCGTTCATGGATGGATTTTCCAGCTACAATCAAATCAACATACTCCCTGCAGATAAACCTAAAACAACTTTCATTTGTCCATGGGGAAATTTTTCTTGTCGCAAACTACCTTTTGGCCTTAAGAACGCTGGCGCCTCTAGAGAAAGGTCGTACCTTATGCATTTCACGACATTAAGCACATTGTGCGACCCTACCTCGATGATTTGCCTGCCCATTCTTCACGTAGAGTATATCATATTAATAATTTATGAGCCATATTTATACAATGTAGGAATTATAAGATTCGTCTAAATCCTAAAAAATGTGTTTTCTATGCACAATCTGGACGATTATTGGGATTTATTGTCTCAAAGGCAGTCGTTCGTGTTGACCCATCGAAGGTTGACGCAATCATCAATTTACCTCCTCCTTCTACTCTTCGCCAACTCCAAAGTTTGCAAGGGAAAGCAAAATTTTTATGTCGATTCATTCCTAACTACGCTGAGTTAACGAAAGGTTTCACTAGGTTGTTGAAACAGAATATTCCTTTCTTTTGGGACGAGGTCGCTGATAGATCTTTTGATGCTCTGAAAAATGCATTGACCCATGCACCGTTACTGCATCCTCCCAACTACAACCAAGATTAATTTTTGTACCTCGTCGCTTCTAATTCCACGATAGGGATGGTTTTAGTTCAGGAAGATGAATTCCATGGTGAACATGTGATTTACTATATTAGTCGAAATTTTCACCTGACTGAGATCAAATATTCACATGTGGAGAAATTGGCCTTAGCAGTTGTTCAAGCTGTCCAATGTTTTCGTCATTACATACTTTTACGCAAAACAACAATGATCTCTGATTGTAACCCTATGATGTACATTTTGACCAAAAAATTGATAGGGGGGAAATACTCCAAATGGATTGTTATCCTGCAGGAGTTTGATTTGGAGTTTGAAAAATCCAAATCCAAGAAATCATTGATATTTGCTTAACTTATGTGTGATTTCCCACGTACTAATACAGAAACTGTGGCAGAACAACCAATCGCGGCTGAATCCTTGTTTCTTATTAGTACCACTGATCCTTGGTATGGAGATATTATTTTTTATCTTTAGACCCAATCTTTTTGGCCTAATATTTCATAGTCGCAATGACAAAAAATATTTTTCCAATCTCAGCAATATCATATTGTTGGCGACACACTATACCGTCGTGGTGCAGAATCAATTTTGTGATGTTGTCTAACCCATGAAGAAGACGAAAAGGTTTTAAATGACTGTCACTCTGGAGCATGTGGCGGTCATATGTCTGGGTATGCCACAACCCAAAAGATATTGTGCGCAGGTTATTTCTGGCCGTCCTTGTTTAAAGATTGTATTTATGCAGTCTGAAAATGTCATAATTGTCAAATCTTCGATAAAAAATGAGTGCACCACCTGCTCCTCTTCACCCTATAAAAGTTGTTGGTCCTTTTTCAAAATGGGGCATTGACTTCATTACATGTAACCCTCACTCGGCTAGGGGGCATGGGTATATTATTATAGCAGTCGATTATTTTACCAAATGGGCCGAGGAAATGCCTACATTTGTGGTAGATGGAAAAAATGCAGCTATTTTCGTATTCAATCATGTGATTGCTCATTTCGGTGTACCCTAAGCGATAATTACTGATCACAGGAGCCATTTTCAGAATATCATGATGATCGAGTTAACGAACCAACTTGGCATGTGCCATGATAGTTTTACACCATATTATCCGCATGCTAATGGTTTAGTTGAAGAAATTAATAAATTTTTAGTCACCATGATCAAACGAATCACTGGAATTCATAAGTCGAATTGGCACACCATGCTCTTTTTAGAACTTTGGGAATATCAAACCTCTACAAAAACATCGATAGGTTTTACCCCTTTTCAACTAGTTTACGGTTTGGAAGTGGTATTATCCATTGAATGCGAGATACCGTCACTCCAACTAGCCATAGAGTTACTATTAGCCACTTTTGAAGAGGAGAAACATTTTTTATACTTGGCTCAATCAGATGAGAATTGGCGCACCACTGCATTAGCTACTGAGACTCATGCGAAAAGAATGAAATCTCAGTATGATAGAAATGTTACCCCTCATAATTTTTCAGAAGGAGACCTAGTTTTGATTCATGATCAAGCCAACGATAAACTAGGGGCTGAAAATTTGAACCCATGTGGCATGGTCCTTATATTGTCAAGCGACAGCTTGAAAAAGGGGCCTATGAATTGATTGATTTTTACGAGGTCTCTTTAGGTAAACCCAGAAATGGAATTTATCTAAAGAGATATTACGCTTGATTTTTTTGTGGAGATATTCTCTGTATATAGTTACTTTCTAGCTGGTGTGTTATAGATTAGAAACATGTGCTTAGCTTAAGTGTGATTTTACTACTATTCCTGCTTATCTGGATTACTCTTGATATTGCAGATGTCAACGTCCTTTCAAAAATATATTGGTTTTGCTGATGGTGCTTGTCGTAGTACATGGAACATCTCTTCTGCAGCTTGGGTTATTTATTCACCCACTGACGAGTTAGTATCTATGCATGGGGTAAGCCTCGGTCAAAAAACGAACAATATTGCTGAATATAGTGCAGTTTTTGAATTATTGTCAGAATCCATTTCATTTGGAATTCGGAGTTTGATCATTACGTTAGATTCTAAACTCATTGTATTACAGTTAAACCGAGTATATGCCATTAGAAACCTAGTATTATTAAGATTATTTTTAAGGGTTCGTCTCTTGGAACGAGAGTTCGATTATATTGAGTATCAACACATTCCAAGAAATTTAAAAACATTAGCAGATGCAATAGATTCTAGTGTTATAAACAGACATTTTCAATAACAAAGTAATAAATCAACATTTGATAACATGATTGAACAGGTAACTGGAAATAATAGTATATCATAGTATAGATGTAGTGTTCAAAAAATAGAACATCGTCTTCGATCATAGGTTCAAGATGCCTTATGGTCGGGAAAAAGTGATACAAAAAAATGAGTCTACAAGTCAATCATCCACTATCCGTGGTGATGATCACAATAATACACTATTGCTCGTGCCACCCTAGTCAAAAATCTCCTGAATGGTCCAGGAACACCAATGACATATATCTGTAGATGGAGTGGGATGTCATCTATGGTAGTCTCAGGAATATCCATAGTGAGCCACTCCAAATGGTGTTCTAAATCATTCAGGATCTCTGTAGTCTGATCCTGTGGGGGTGGTGGTGGTGGTGCTACATCCCTTTGCCTCCGATCAAAGGGGCGGAGAATGGCTGGTCGACTTAAACCCACATCTGCATTTGAAATTTTTGTTATCAGTTTTGGACGATTTAAAAAAAAAATAAAAATTAGAAATTAGAACATGTCAAAAGAGATTTTTTTAACCTGACTTGTCCCACTGAGCTCCTGGAGGAAGCAACATATCCCGGTTGCCGCGAAAATCCATGCCCGCTGATCTGAAAATGGAATGTACTTGTTTGAGGGTGCAAGGTATCCATTTCCCATAATTTTAAATTGACTGAATACACTCCAAGTGACCTCTGAAAATGTGAGAACAAACTATTTCCTATACAGAGATGGACTGTAGGGGCATTCACCGGATGTTTCACCTTTCTAGGAAAGGATGAATCCGGAGGCTACCTGGCCCTCTACAGACTCTGCCTAAGGAAATAATATGTAAACACTCAGAAGTCTTTGACATTCACATACTTGAAATTTGATGTCTTGCGGAATAAGACAAATAACTTCCTGCAGCTGAGTAGGTGATTATGCGTGTATGAAAGTTATGTATATTTTCTGTTTAACACTTTATATCAGTTTGGTTTAGCATATCATCTTAAATGAAATAAAGACATCGAAATGATAAGCGAGTTCACCCCCTTCTGCGACATCTGTGGACCAAACTATAAACTAGGCTTGTCCTCTTGTATTAAAAATGCTACAAAAGGCTAATACGAGAATAAGAGTGTCTCGAAGATAGATCGGTGTCATCAGAATCGGAGGAGAGGAATTAATTTGACATGCTCTTTCCCAAACACTAAACAGTGAAATTTGTACCTGCTACAGTACTTTTCCCCAATTGTCCTTAGTGGCCCTTTAGACTTGCAGGGAGAATTTCGAGGTGAAGATGACCTCAATTGGTTCTGAAACCTCTTCCATTCAACTCAGAAGGTCGAAGATATCAGAAATAGACTTCTGAATCACCAAAAATGGATGAACATAGCACCCAAACAGCTCCAACACTGAAATGGCCCTCTTGGCCACAAAGGCTTTTTATTTTTAAGCTAAACGGTGAAAGAATCATTAAAAAGGAAAAATGAGAGTTTACAATAGAAATGGATTCGGAGGCTATTTTGAAAACCTTCAGGAATGACCTTCGTTCCACATTAACTGGCTGCACAATTCCCAATGCAGCTCCCAAACTGATTTGGCCCTAGTGACTCCTGGAACTTCCACGGAGAAAAATCACCTGCAAACGGCCTCAGATGGCTGTGAAACCTATGCCAATGGCTTCAGAAGGTCGAAGAGATATTAAATAAAAAAAAAAATTCGTCTTCCAAGACCTCCCCTATCCAAAGTTATGGCTCTTTTAGTAAACTGCCAGTTTGAGCTAGAAATCCTCCACTAAATGTGGAGCAACTGCAGATAAGGCCGCCACATGGGGAGGTGGCGCCAAAATTGGGCGGAACCGCCATAAAAGGCCGCGTGGTTTACGTTGGCATTTAAAGTTTTGGTTATGCCGTTCATAAGTCGGCGGTTATGACCATATATGGCGGTCAATGCAACAAACGGTTTCAAACGTTACATTAATACAAAACGTTGGTATTAAAAACCCACTTTGTAATATTAAACCAAAGTTTTGAAATGTCCGCCGAAATAACGCGCCAAGCGACTTGTGTGCTGGTTCCGCCGGAGGTTCTATGCATCGGGGGCTGGCCCTTCGGGCCCCGCCCATTCAACCAAACGCGATAAATATAACTCTGTCCGCCCATATAACAACAACAAAGCCCGTGGTCTGGCGGTAAAAGTGTTTGAATGTTATTCAACCGGTCAACTGTTCGAATCCGGCCCACGTTATATAATAAAATTTTGAAATGCGCCATTTCAACGCCAAGTCGGGGCCCACGTGGCGGCCTCCGGGCTAGCCACGTGGCGCCTCCTGATTGGCTGCCAAATTGGAATATTCCCCAGAATATTCTGTGGAATATTCCACGGAATATTTCCAGAATATTCTGTGGAATATTCTTTTTTTAATAAAATTTTCCATAAGGCAAATTTGGCATTTTTTTAATGAAAATGGAGAAATCTTCAAACTTGAATAACTTCTTCATACGGAGACCATTTTTCGAACCGTTTGCGGCGCCAAATCGGAAGGCGAGCTCTATCCGGTCGTTCGGGTTCAAACAGTTCTGAGCACTTTCATTTTTGGTAACACAGGCATGGTCACGGGCTCGGTCTCCCAAATGAGAAGGCTTTTGGTCCCCAAAAGCTTACTGAAACTCTGATCTGAACTGTACAACAATTGAGGAACATAAATATCCTCTTCCAGTTAGCCAAAAGAGCATACTAATGCCCAAAAATGTCCTGCCTTGCTAACTGTCATCATGGCGACTTTTTGCTGCATACGCCAAATACTTATCGAATCCCGACCAAGTTCTTTCGCCAGACAAATCTGAAATTGCAGGAACCAGCAATTGAAATTTGCTGAAATATGAGCTGAAATATTCCCCTGAATATGTGGACTTGCCAACTGTCGCGATGCCCATCCAAGGCACCTTCATTCCAGAAGAAGAACTGCCTCCCAAATGAAAAGGCTTTTACAAAGATGAAACACTTCATCATTTCTCCTTTTTACAATCTTGGAGATCAAATTAACTTTTTCCAAGTCAATAACATTACATGCATGGATAAAAAACAAAGTAATCAACCCTTCAAGTTAATCACACATACATGTTTAAAATACAAGGAAAGCATCATGATCCCTGTGCTCATGCATCTCATTCTCAGGCATGCAGTTTATCCTTCAACTTTCTCTTAAGTACAATCATAAGTACAAGATCCTCAAACACATGTACATGTACTTTCAAAGCTAAAATGAATATAACTTTCGCTACGATAGAGTGAGTCTCATACTCAGCTTTTCCATCATGCAACTTGCATTCCTTTAACAAAGAAAATGCATTCAATCAGAAGACATGCAACTTTAATTGGATAAGAATTCTAACCATTTCTTACCAATCCATTTCAAAGGTGATTCCTTTAACTGCACATCAATATCAGCATGTGTATCATCCTGTCACATATCAATGATGGAAACTTCCTTCCCATTCTTGCCATACTCTTTCTCCCACTTCATCAACTTTTGTGGAAGCATTGTTGGATTCAGAGTCCAACACCTTTCAACAGTATGTCCTTGCTTATGGAAGTTGTCATTATACAAATGAACAAAAGAGCTTCAGCAAACTCAAACAACAAGTAGTTTGCAGAATAATAAAGCAGTCAATCTTCAACACTGCTTAAGACACCTTTCAAGCTACATAATCAAGCTAGTGATGTCAGTCAAGAAAACCTAGTGCTCTGATACCATCTGATCTGAAAATAGAATGTACTTGTTTGAGGGTGCAAGGTATCCATTTTCCTTAGTTTCAAATGTGAGCTATACACTCCAAGTGACTTCTGAAAATGTGAGAACAAACTATTTCCTATACAGAGATGGACTGTAGGGGCATTCACCAGATGTTTCATCTTTCTAGGAAAGGATGAATCCGGAGGCTACCTGGCCATCTACAGACTCTGCCTAAGGAAATAATATGTAAACACTTAGAAGTCTTTGGCATACACATACTTGAAGTTTGATGTCTTGCGGAATAAGACAAATAACTTTCTGTAGCTGAGTAGGTGACTAGGTGTGTATGCAAGTTATGTATATTTGTTGTTTAACACTTTATATCAGTTTTTTTTAGCATATCATCTTCAGCAAATAAATACATCAAAATTATTAAGTAGTTCACCCCCTCCACTGGGCTACATCTGCTGGACCGAGCCTCTCAAACTAGGCTTGTCCTCTTGTATTAAAAATGCTACAAAGGCTAATACAAGAATAAGAATGTCTCGAAAGACAGATCTAACTGTAATTACAGAATCAGAAGATAGGAATTAGCTAAACATGCTCTTTCCCAAACACCAAACAGTGAAATTGTACCTGATACAGTGTTTTTCCCCAATTGGCCCTGGTGGCCCTTTAGACTTGCATAGAGAATTTCGAGGTTAAGATGACCTCAATTGGTTCTGAAACCTCTGCCATTAGATTCAGAAGGTCGAAAATAGCAGAAAGAGGCTTTTGAATCACCAAAAATGAATGAACATAGCCCTCAAACAGCTCCAGCACTGAAATGGCCCTGGTGACCCCGAAAGCTTCCCTGAAGCTAAAAAGTGAGAAGAATTCCTCAAAAGGAAAAACGAGCTGTAGAAATGGATTCAGAATTCTGAAAAACTTCAGGAATGACCTTCGTTCCACATTAACTGGATGCACAATTCCCAATGCAGCTCCCAAACTGATTTGGCCCTTATGGCTCCTGGAACTTACACGAAGAAAAATCACCTACAAATGGCCACATATGGCTGTGAAACCTGTTCCAATGGCTTCCGAAGGTCGAAGAGACCCAAAATCAAAAAAAAATTCGTCTTCAAAGGCCTCTCCTAGCAGAAGTTATGGCACATTTACTGAATCAGTCAGTTACTCCTTGGGAAACTCCACTAATTGTGGAGGAAGTGCAGTTAAGAGCGCCAAATTAGTGAAAGCGCCAAAATTGGGCGGAATCCGCCAAATCAACCGCTCGGTTATCTCGGCATTAAATATTGTATTATCCGCGTTCATATGGGGGTCGGCGGTTATGTAACCGTTGAAATTAAATACCAACGATTTAATAAATAAAACCCGCATTATATACATAACCCACGTTATATAACCATAACAATGTTGTTAAATCCGCCGGTTAAGCGCGCCGATGGAATAACACCATGGTTCTGCGCCGGAGGTTATATCGTGGAGAGGGCTGGCCCTTAGGGGCTGGCCCCTTTACGAGCCGCCATGCAACACGAGTGGCTCTGTGCCCCCACGCCCATATTACAAGTGCACGAGCGTTTGGTGTATTGGTAAAACCGTTGCAATAAACGCAATAAGAGGCTGACGGTCGTGCTGGGGTTCTTGGTGAGCCCAAAATAAAATTTTGAACAAATGCGCCATTTTCAAGATTTCACGTCGGGACCCGTGGCGGCCTCCGGGCTAGCCACGTGGCGCCTTTTGATTGGTCGCCAAGGGAATATTCCCCAGAATATTCTGCGGAATATTCCACGGAATATTCCCAGAATATTCTGTGGAATATTCTTTTTTTAATAAAATTTTTCCACAAAGGAAAATTGGCATTTTTTTAATGGAAATGGAGAAATCTTCAAACTTGAATAACTTCTTCATACGGAGACCATTTTTCGAACCATTCGCGGCGCCGGAATCAGGAAGACGAGCTCTATCCGGTCGTTCAGGTTCAAACCAGTTCTGAGCACTTTCATTTTTGACCATTTTACGACACTTGGTCCTGAGCTCCTGATCACCCGCATAAGGAAAATCCTCTATCACAAAAATTTGGCGTTCTAGCCAATGAAAATAAGTCGAGGGAAATCGAACAATCTCCCCACCCTCGCTGTGACGGGCCATCAAAGCAACCCATCGAACCATCCGAGGCTCTCAAGGTCTACCAGCATCAACAAGAATATGTTGCGAGGCTAACATAGGAATCCTCTATAGAGCAAAGGTGACTATGATTGACCCATATCTGAAGTTGTTTAAATTCCCATTCTTTTCTCTGGTAAGTTGGCCTTTCACATTAGCCAACACTGCCTCACACCAGTTGAATATGGTGCCTCAGAAAAAATCTACTGCAATCCGCATCTGAGATCCAGTAGCTACATGCCAAGCTGCACTTCCAAACAACTTGAAAACGGCAAATGCAATCACTTTTAACTCGGGACGGATGATAGTTTTAATGTCAATCCGTTTGTCTCTAGGATTGGTTTCATCATTACAAAACTCTAATTGTAGGTTGGAAACAGACTGACCACCTGGCATAGCCCCAAATAGAGAAAGTGGTTCACCTCTCTTAGACAAACTAGTCAAAAAATATATGTCCTCCAGCTCAATTTCGAGTCGGTGACCTCCAATCACGAAACACTGGTCTTGAACATCCCACTTGCTTACCAACCAAGTGAGAAGATCTACTTGAACTCTCATGCCACTGATAGCCCAGAATTTGAATAGCCCACATGATCTTAAAACTTGCAAAGTAGGTTGATGGATCATTGCTGCTTCATCTACCTCCTCATGTTCCTGTTCTCGCCAAATGAGCATTGTAGATATCCTATAATGAGTAAAATTAGGATTAGAATCATTTTGAAACAAAAATTTTGGGTAACTTAGGAGGAAAATGTTTTTTTAAATTCATTATGGTGCCCATGCACTTTACGCTCAGAGACAGTGCGTAGCTCCGCACGGGCTTTGTGTTAAAAGTGCGGGGCCCCAACATTTTCCTTTGTGAGAAAATGTCAGGGTCCACAGGTACCTAGTGTCTTACCTGCGGACCCCTGAGGGCGGATTTTTGAACCTATTTTCCTCCCAAAAATGAAATTTTGACCCTAATTTAAAAAATTGAACGGATGAAAAGCAAGAGAAAGAGGTTGTGGATTATCTAGAGCAGACGGTTTTCGATTCCAATGGTCGGTTTGTCTAGAATCTTCTCCGAAGCATTTTTGCCAAAAGCTCTAAAATCTTCACTCCAAACTCAAACGGTGAAAATGAACTTGAAAAACTCATTTTTATAAGTTTTTTCAAATAAATGAAATTTAAATTTGTTTATTTTTCACTTTAAAAAGATGGTTTTTCAAAATATTTTTATTATTTGAAATAGGTATGTTTAATTTTTTGAGTTTTTGTGCAAAATACTGGATTTTTCAAGAAAAATGATCATTTTTGACGAAGAGTATACTTTTATCACTTTTTCTGGCTCTTTAAAATTTACAAAAAAGTGAAATTATGGAGTCCTCCTTTAAGCCCTTTTCAGACTCTCTAAAAATGAAAAGATTGCCGAGTACTTGACTATTCAAACTCGTTAAAGAAAATGAACGGTCATCCCTTCAATATAAGTTTACTCCTTTTTCGGACTGAAATGGACTATTTACGAAAAAGGTATACGTTGACTAATCATGGTCAATAGAGTTCTCTCCTGCATTATTTTATCCTTTTTCGGGCCTGAGAGACTAAATTTACGAAAATGTACACCCATGGAGTTTTCTTAAGTTTTTTCTTCTGACTCCCTAAAAATGAAAAACACCGAGTTTCTCTTATACTGGATGCGTTAAAATTTAACAGTAAAGGACCTGTCAATTACAAATAGGAACAGACCACTCCTTCTTAGGGTTCATTTTAAACTAAGTTGGACTCATCCGAAGGATGAGCTTATAAATGAGCAAATGTTATCCTCCTCAAGCTTGTCAAAAAATAAAGAGGTACTTGCTAGAAATGGTGGGGGGAAAAGAGAGAAAACAGGTTCATTTGTTACACTTTGATTTGTAAAAGCATTACACCACTCTCGAACACAACAGTTTTTGTCACACTTCTACCTGGGTTGGGAAATCCTTTTCCTATCAGTTAATCAAACCATATTGAAGTTCTTCAGCCAGTTTCTAGGTATTAGCTTAGGGCAACTGTCACCAAACCATCTGCAGTGTCGTTATGTGTTCAAGAGGGTAGTCAAACAAACCATTCATCTGCAAACATTTGTCTCCATTCACGTTGACCATCCCTGAGTCAGTCCTTGCAAAAAATATCTTCAAAACTTGATCTATGGTTTCATGTCGTGATCTTGCTTATGACGGATCACTTTCTATCAACAACAACTCATCATCTAGGAATTTGATCTAGAATCCGTCAGTACCTTGGAATCTGCATGGCTTAATGGCAGGTTTCTCACCTTCGACAACAGGTTGCATCATTGACCTTTGATCGAACGATTATGTGAAATGTTAAACTTCAGATCACTTATTCACATTTCATATATTGTACTGAGTACTTTGAGATCCATTAACATTATTGGTGGTTTCTCTCACACTTGTTAACAGTTCACATCATTGACTGGTAATCAAGTGGTTTCTACCATGTTCGACTTCAACACATTTAATCACATGGATAGAATCATACTAGTTCAGGAAGCAGAAATCAAGACCCTAGATCTAGTTTCCACCATCCAGGCTACAGGGAGTTTTATTATTCATTATGCAGTAGACTATTCATTACAGATGGCTGCGCCCATGCTGTGTCTACACTATTGATGTAATATTAAAATAATTTATGTGTCAAAACAAGTTTAGTTAGTTTTTATCTGAGTATGGGAATTCCTACCTTAGCGATGATATATATGTTTTGCATTGAATGTTTTTACAGGGTTCTGACTGGGGTGTCCACAGGCTAATCCTTGAAATGATAAAGCACATCACTCTTCGAATACTCTCAGACTTCGCACTTTAGGGGAGAAATTTGTTACACTGAAATTTGTCACTATGACATTTTAGTACTCCCTTAGAAGTCCACAATATAAAAGTTCCCAAAGTCAAGCCTTGAAATTGAGAGAAAAGCTCATAAAAGTCTTAAAAACACTTGTACCACACTTTCTCTTAGTATTGCCCACGGTGCCGCACTTTATTGCTCTAAATCATGTGGAGCTAAACACACTTTCTGTTTATTAAAAGTGCAGACCCCTGTAAAAGATAAAAAAAGGCGCAAGTAAAATCTAGAAGCTCAGTTTGAGTCATTTTTGGAAGCTTCTAGAAACATTCTTGTGGTGGAAAGTCCGCTCTTTTCAGGTTCATGTATCCCATCCATTAAGGAGCTAACCCCTTGATGTAAGGAGCTAATCCATTTGAAGGAGGATTCTATCCCTTCTTGTTTGGAGTTGTAACCTCCTCTCTTTCACTATAAAAAGAGGCATAGAGCAGCCTCAAAGGGTTAAAATTGATGAGTTCAAGCTTTAGTATTGTTGGAGGTGAAATGCTGTTGGAACTTAGACCCTTTTAGCTGAGATTTTATGTGGGAAAGATTACATGCATGTATGTATCTTGGTTGGAAGAGTTCAAGGCTTTTCAGAGTAAAGGAAATGCATGTTCCTGTGTATGACATCAAGGCAGACACAGTTGTAAGGCTCTTCTTATTTAAGTTAATACAAATAAGTCTGTTTTTCTCAATAAGCTATCAATTGATTGGTTTATTTTATGGATTCCTTGATCACCATAATAGATATGATTTATGAATATAGGCTATGCAGGTGCTATTTGATGTTTGTTTGTTTGTGATTGTAGATCTTCGAAGGCAACTCTTTCAGGTGACTGAAGCACTACTACTACAAACAAGCATTGGATCAAAGGTAGGATCGTCAAAGCCTTTATAGCATTTAATTATGAATTGCGATATATCTAGAGAAAGATAGATTTAATTTTCCGTTTGTTGCTAGCTGTCCGTAGGACACTTGGGAGGTATGTCTTGTCTGCAATAATGACTTATCCGTCCAACAAGGAGGAGTTTCGTAACCTCCTCTTAAAATCAATGCAAGAGCTTTCCAAAAGATAAAGGAAATGGGGTAGAATATTGTCGGAGAAAACAAACAACGTGAGATCCCAAGGGAATTTCACAACGAAGAAAGGTTTGGTACTTCTCACCATGCATTGGAGCAGAACGCTGCGTAGCAGGTAGTGCTACGCACTCCCCCACGTTCCACCATGACCAAATTCTTGACTTCAGGAGCAGGAATGAGAGGACCCCAGGAGCTGGAGCTGGAGCTGGAGGTGGCACATTACGAGGAGTATTTTGCAGAATATCAGTCATACAGGCTGCAGTTTGGATATTCCCTCACCTTCAACGACTTCTGCCAACTTAGTGTATATATCATCTCTAAGTTAAATTAGGATAAGTAGGTGTGCAAATAAGCTCAATACTCTGAGCATCTTTCTAGTTTTAGTTTTAGATTGCTTTCTAGTTTTTAGTACAAGTATATTCCAGACTTCAATTTGCATAGAGTGTTGATTTTGAACTGAGAATTCTCAGCCACAAAGGTTTTGTAGCATATTAAGTTGTAGGTTTAGGATCAGCCCGATGGATCAGGTCACTAGTCTATGGTGTTCTTGATACCTCCTGAAGGAGCTTCCATCCCTAGTTGGAGCCACTGTTAGACTCCTGTACTTCAAAATATCACCAAGTGGCTAATTATTGCTTAGATTTTTCATACTAAAAATAATATTCCATGGCTATAATTTATTTTCAGTAAAAGAAGGGAAATCCTGACTGTCAAAGAACTTCAAAGGAATCAATCTGCCTTTCAGTTCAGTAGAAGGAAGAAAGTGTTCCTGATTAGGTGTGATGTTGAGAAAATTCCATACTGCTCTCATTCATTTCTTTTTCCCTCTCCTGCCCTTCATTTTTCAATTTTCTAAATTTCCCCTCTTCATTTCTTTCAAAACCTTTAAGCTTACCATGTATCATATTATAGCAGATCTGCCCCCCACTTTAGGTCGATTGAAATACATAGATATATCATATAAACCTTACCCCCCCTCCTTACATTTTCGCATCCGCACTCCGCAAGAGTTATCATTCTGCCAAGTTCGAGTACAACGAATGTTCGTATTCATCCCACCCAGATCCAATGGCAACCCAGAAGCACAAATTGCACAAGATTTATACCAAGCAGTCTCGTTAACACCGCTCACCCGCAAATCAACGATTAACATTAATTGCAGGAACACTCTCTTCAAATTGCAAACAACTACTTAAGTGCCCCCATAAGTGGTTTCAGGTTTAGATAAAGGACATTATGTGGTGATAGCTAGATCCCATGCCCTTTACTTTGAAATCACAGAAAGCAAAGAAATGGCGTATTTTCCTTAAAAGAACTTAAGGGTTTTGGAAGAGGCGCAAAAGCAAAAATAGGCAATCAGGATCAAAGCACAAAATTGAAGAGGAGAGATAGACATTAGAGATTAAATCACAAATCAAAAATCACAAGTTTCAAAGGATAGGTGCTTGAGGTAAATGTTAAAATTTCCACGGTGCGATATGCGATGACAGTGAGGCCCGATCGCAAATCGAAAATCACAAGTTTTAAAGAATAAGTGTGGATGTAAATGTTAAATTCATTGAAGTACGCTATGCGATGATGTGGCAAGGTGACGTGGAAAGATGACGTGGCAGTGACATGGCAAGGTGACGTGGCAGATGATGTGGCCCTGAACCCATAGATCGTAGTTGATTTATGATGATGTGGCAAGGTGACGTAGCAGATGACAAGGCAGTGACATGGCAAGGTGACGTGGTAGATGATGTGGCCCTGGCCCACATACCGCAGACAGTAAGTTTAAAAAGTTAAGTGCAAAGGGTAAGTGTTATAATCACCGAAGTGCGATGTGTGATGTGGTGGGACCCGATCGCAAATTGAAAATTGCAAGTTTTAAAGGATAACTATGGGAGGTAAGTGATAAAGTTGTCGAATTGCGATGTGCGATGCCACTTGGGACCCAATCACATAGTGCACATTGTAAGTTTTAAAAGATAAGTGCTAAGGACAAGTTAAAGACAACAAAATGCGAAGTGTGATGTTGGCACAGATGCAATGTGGTTCCAAGTTGAAATCTAAAGGATTTCAAGTCTGAGATTATGAGTTTTGTGTGCCTTTTTATCAAGTAATAGGAAAAACATGGCGGAAATACTTGTGGTAGAATATGACCCGACAAGGAGCAAAAGGCGGAGTGAACACATCAAGCACAACGATTGATTCAAGCACCTCATCAATTTAATAATCCCACAATGATTTTCTGAAGATGAAAAGCCAAGGTGTCAAAGCCTTCCTCACCTCTTCAGCACCACATCAGTCAAATCCTGATCATTGCAAAATTAATAATGGACTGCTAAAAGACACTGTTGAAGGCCAAGCTCATCTTATCATTGCCTGCATGTTTCCACTTGTCCAGTTTCTTCCTTGAATGTAATCATTGCACTAGAAAAATTAACTGAATTAAGTTTTTTATAAATATTGTATGCATTAGTAGTATGAGGGAGGCCCAGAAGGGAAAAACCATTGTAATAGACTCATTCAGTTGTAAGCACTCTCTTGTGGATGAATGAAGGATTATGTTGTTTTTCTAGATTCTTGTGTTATGACCTGTGGTGAAGTACTTCTCCCATGTAATTTGTGGTTCTTCTGTTTTACATACTGTTTTATTTTCTTTACTGTGGATAGAAATTTTTGTGTAGGATTTACCATGGGGTACCCTGGTCAATCTTGAAACAATACATTATGTTTTCCTCTAAGACCGGAATGTAGAATTCAGAGACGGTCTGCTCTGCATTCCTGTTGAAGGTTAAACTATTCCTCTTTTTCATTTCATAAGTTGTTAAGATCCATTGACATGGCTAGCTTTCCTAGTTGCACCTGACCTCAGTTGTTCATCCATTTGAATATGTTTTCACTTGTTTGACTCCATAGCCCAATGGCCCCCTTTTGTTGCCTCAACCATAAATCTTCAAATAAAACCCTATGTACTAATAGCTAGCCTAAAATTCCCCTATAAACAATGATATATCTAACAGAGAGAGCCCTCTCTGAATCTAGGAAGGCTAGGTCCTGGATTCCAAAGTGGTTTGATGTTTCCCCTGTAGTTCTGTCTTCATCCTTCGGAAATTTACGGGGAGCTTAACATAATGGAGACCATACCGGGGAAGAGTTTCATCCTCCTCAGTCACACTTATCAAGTTTAGTTTTTACTTTGATGGTGAATAGAAATCAAACAACAAAAGGTTGTTCCATTGGCAGCAAAATCCAGAAACAGAGATTCACTGGCGACTCCACAGTTTTCAGTTGACCTAAAGGCTCCACTAGTAGAAGAATCCAAATTTTTTGCAGACATGCAGTGACTCCATTATTTGATAAAGACAAGATTAAGCCGAGAATACAACGCAGGTATGCTCCAATGAATAGAGATCACATTCTTGGATTCCCACACAAAATGCCTCAGGTAAATTGGGAAAGAAATCTTCCTAATTTTTAAAGATGAGAATGTTGATGATGCTTTGCTACATCTCATTAAATTTCATATAAATTCATGGAGGTTGAAAGTTGAGTGGCATGAGGATTGCCTCATGAAGATGTTCATGGTAACATTAGAAGGGAAAATGAGGGAATGGTATGAAGATATGAACCCTGGTAGTTTGTTTTCTTTAAACGATTTCCACAAGGTGTTTTGTGAGCATTATAAAGAAAATTCTCCATCTTTATCATTAGCTGAAAATTGTTGTGATCAGTCTAAGGATCTCATACAATACCTTGTTAATATTGAAGAAGATCTAGGAAATTGGCATCCTGAGGATCTCTTAAAAGCAATTTATGAATTTCATTCTCAATTTGACTGTCATGATAACCAATAGAAGTTAGTTGAAAATGAAAACAATCAAGAAATGAAAGTAGATCCACAGTATCTCTCTATGGAGACAAATGATAATTCATTTGCTCTTTTATACGAGGCTAAAGAAGACATTCAGTCTCATCATCAGTCTTCACGAGAGAAAGAAAACAGTTGTTGTTTAATCCAAAGGAAACAAAGACTACCTCCTCCTTTAACTGAAGAAGAAATTAATCAGATTCTAAGCATGCAACCAACCTCTCAATTTTTATGTAATGAGGAGATTATTTATATTTTTTCTACTGCTCATTTATGAACTGAAGTATTTTCTCATGAAGAAACAAATGTAGAACATGTTGATACGGATGTTGTTTTACATTCTCAAGAAGGCTTATTGCCAGAAAGTGCTTCTGTTCATCAAAATGATGGCCTTCAAACATAATTCAACAATCTCAGTCAAGACATACTAGGTTTTCTTGAGGACAACATATTGTTATACAATGAGGATGCCATGTCAGATGACCATGAAGAATGTGTAGACATTCTCTTTCATAAGGATCCTGACCAGGAAAAATTTGAACAAAGATTAGTCCTAGATGAATCTTGTTATTTGAATCCTCAGGACCAGGTATTGTTCCAAGATCCTTTTGCTAGCCTTTTAGAATCATATAAGGAAGGAGTATGCTATGAAATGAATGGTTTGCTGCAGAGTTTAAAGAAAAGTTTGAACATTGTTGTTCAATGGCAAGTAAGATGGACGTGGCCCTTTTGTTTTCTTAGCATACTCAAAAAAGTGAACAAGAATCAATCGTGTAGTCATTTAATTGATTGGTTACATTGGAAAAAAGAGTTCACTTAGTGTATATATCATCTCCAAGTTAGATTAGGATAAGTAGGTGTGCAAATAAGCTCAATACTCTGAGCATCTTTCCAGTTTTAGTTTCAGATTGCTTTCTAGTTTTCAGTACAAGTATATTCCAGACTTCAGTTTGCAGAAAGTATTGATTTTGAACTAAGCCTTCTCAGCCACAGAGGTTTTGTAGTAGATGAAGTTGCAGGTTTAGGATTAGCCCAATGAATCAGGCCACTAGTCTACGGTGTTCTTGACACCTCCTAAAGGAGCTTCCATCCCCAGCTGGAACCACTGTTAGACTCTTGTATTTCACAGTATCACTAGGTGACTGATTATTACTTAGATTTTTCATACTGAAAATAATATTCCATGGCTATCATTTATTTTCAGTAAAAGAAGGGAAATCCTAACTGTCAAAGAACTTCAAAGGAATCACTTTGCCTTTTAGTTCAGTAGAAGGAATAAAGTGTTCCTGATTAGGTGTGATGGTGAGAAAACTACATATTGTTCTCATTCATTTCTTTCTCCTTCTCCTGCCCTTCATTTTTCCATTCTCTAAAGTTCCCCTCTTCATTTATTTCAAAACCTTTAAGCTTACCATGTATCACTTTATAGCAGTTCCGACCCCCGCTTTACGCCATTTGAAATACATAGATATATCATATGAACCTTACCCACCCCTCCTTACCTTTTCGCATCTGCACTCCGCAACCATTATCATTCTTCCAAGTTCGAGTACAGCGAACACTCGTATTCATCGTGCCCAAATGCAATGGCAACTCGAAAGCACAAATTGCATGAGATTTATACCAAGGAGTGCCCCCGCAAGAAGTCTCATTAAAACCATTCAACCGCAAATGGATGGTTGACATTAACTATGGGAACACTCTCTTTAAATTCCAAAAAACCGCTTAAATGCCCCCATAAGTGGTTTCAAGTTTAGATAAAGGACATCACATGGTGATAGCTGGAGCCCATGCCCTTTACTTTTAAATCAAAGAAGGGAGAGAAATGGTGTATTTTCCTTAAAAGAACTTAAGGGTTTTGGAGGAGGCACAAAGGCGAAAATAGGCAGTTAGGATCAAAGAGTAGAATTGGAGAGGAGAGATGGACGTCAGAGATTAAATCGCAAATCGAAAATTGCAAGTTTCAAATGATAGGTGTAGGAGGTAAATGTTAAAATTTCCAAAGTGTGCTATGCATTGATGGTGAGGCTCGATCGAAAATCATGAATCGCAAGTTTTAAAGAATAAGTGCGGATGTAAATGTTAAATTCACCGAATTACGATATGCGATGTCATGGCAAGGTGATGTGGCAAGATGACGTGGTAGCGACTTGGCAGTGATGTGGCAAGGTGACGTGGTAGATGACATGGTAGTGATGTAGCAAGGTGACATGGCAGATGAAGTGGCACTGGCTCGCATACCACAGATAGTAAGTTTTAAAAGTTAAGTGAAAAGGGTAAGTGTTATAATCGCTGAAGTGCGATGTGCGATGCGGTGGGGCCCAATCACAAATCGAAAATTGAAATTTTTAAATGATAACCGTGGGAGGTAAGAGATAAAGTCTCCGAAGTGCGATTCCAGGTGGGACCCAATCACATAATGCACATCGCAAGTTTTAAAAGATAAGTGCTAAGGAAAGTTAGAGACAGCAAAATGTGAAGTGTGATGTTGGCATGGACGCGATGTGGTTCCAAGATGAAATCTAAAGGTGTTCAAGTTTGGGCTTGTGAGGTTTGTGTGCCATTTTATGAAGAAATAGGCAAAACACGGTGGAAATACTTGTGGTAGAATACGACCTGACAAGGAGCAAAAGGGGCAGCAAAGCACCTCATCAATTTAATAATCCCACAACAGTTTTCTAAAGATGAAGAGCCAAGGTGTCAGAGCCTTCCTCGCCTCTTCGGCATCACATCAGCCAGATCCTAATCATTGCACAATTAATAACGGATTGCTAAAAGCCTCTGTTGAAGGCCAATCTTGTCTTATCACTGCCTGCATGTTTCCACTTGTCCAGTTTCTTCCTTGAATGTAATCACTGTAGTAGACAGATTAACCAAATTAAGTTTTCTATACATACTGTATGCATTTGTAGTATGAGGGAGGCCCAGAAGGGAAAAACCATTATAATAGACTCATTCAGTTGTAAGCACTCTCTTGTGGATGAATGAAGGATTATGTTGTTTTCTAGATTCTTGTGTTATGATCTGTGTTGAAGTACTTCTCCCATGTAATTTGTGATTCTTATGTTTTACATACTATTTTCTTTTCTTTACTACGGACAAAATTTTTTGTGTAGGATTTGCCATGGGGTACCAAGTTCAATCTTGAAACAGTACATTATGTTTTCCTATAAGAACGGAATGTAGAATTTAGAGACGATCTTCTCTGCATTCCCATTGAATCTTAAACTCTTCCTCTTTTCCATTTCATAAGCTGTTAAAATCCATTGACATGGCTAGCTTTCCTGGTTGCACCTGACCTCAGTTTTTCATCCATTTGAATCTGTTTGCACCTGTTTGACTCCATAGCCCAATGGCCTCCTTCTACTGCCTCAACCATAAATCTTCAAAAAAACCCCTATGTACTAATAGCTAACCTAAAATTCCCCTATAAACAATGCTATATCTAACAGGGAGAGCCCTCTCTAAATCTAGGAAGGCTAGGTCATGGATTCCAAAGCGGTTTGATGTTTCCCCCGTAGTTCTGTCTTCAGCCTTCAGAAATTTACGGGGATCTAACATAATGGCGACCATACCGAGGATGAGTTTCATCTTCCTCAGTAACACTTATCAAGTTCAGTTTTTACTTTGATGGCGAATAGAAGTCAAATAACAGAAGGCTATTCCATTCACCTGGCTACTCCATTGGCAGCAAAATCCAGAAACAAAGATTCACTGGTGACTCCACAATTTTAAGTTGACCTAAAGGCTCCACTAGTAGAAGAATCCATATTTTTTGTGGACATGTAGTGAATCCATTCTTTGATAAAGACAAGATGAATCCAAGAATACAACATAGGTATGCTCCAATGAATAGAGATCACCTTCCTAGATTCCTAGACCAAATGCCTCAGGTAAATTGGGAAATAAATATTTCTATTTTTCAAGATGAGAATGTTGATGATGCTTTGCTACATCTCATTAAATTTCATATACATTCATGGAGGTTGAAAGTCGAATGGCATGAGGATTTCCTCATGAAGATGTTCATGGTAACATTAGAAGGGAAAGCTAGGGAATGGTATGAAGATATGAACCCTGGTAGTTTGTTTTCTTTAAAATATTTTCACAAGGTATTTTATGAGCATTATAAAGAAAATTCTCCATCTTTATCATTAGCTGAAAATTGTTGTGATCATTCTGAGGATATCATACAATACCTTGTTAATATTGATGAAGATCTAGGAAATTAGCATCTTGAGGATCTCTTAGAAGCAATTTATGAATTTCATTCTCAAGTTAACTATCATGATAACCAAGAGAAGTTATTTGAAAATGAAAGTAGTCAAGAAATGAAAGTAGATCCACAGGATCTCTTTGTGGAGACAAATGATAATTCATCTGCTCTTTTGTATCAGGCTAAAGAAGACATTCAGTCTCTTCATCAGTGTTCACGAGAGAAACAAAACAATTGTTGTTTAATCCAAAGGAAACAAAGACTGCCTCCTCCTTTAACTGAAGAAGAAATTAATTAGATTCTAAGCATGTAGCCAACCTCTCAATTTTTATGTAATGAGGAGATTATTTCTATTTTTTCTACTACTGAATTATGTACTGAAGTATTTCCTCATGAAGTAACAAATGTAGAACATGTTGATATGATTGTTGTTTTACATTCTCAAGAAGGCTTATTGCCAGAAAGTGCTTCTGTTCATCAAAATGATGGCCTTCAAATAGAATTTAGTAATCTCAGTCAAGACATACCAAGTTTTCTTGAGGACAACATATTGGTATACAATGAGGGTTCCATGCCAGATGACCATGATGAATGTGTAGAAATTCTCTTTCAGAAAGATCCTGACTAGGACAAATTAGAATAAAGAGAAGTCCTAGATGAAGCTTGTTATTTGAATCCTCAGGACCAGGTATTGTTCTAAGATCCTTTTACTGGCCTTTTAGAATCATCTAAGGAAGGAGTATGATATGCCATGAATGGTTTGTTACAGAGTTTAAAGAAAATTTTGAACACTGTTGTTCAATGGCAAGTAAGATGGAAGTGGCCCTTTTGTTTTCTCAACCTACTCAAAAAAGTGAACAAGAATTAGTCATGTAGTCATTTACTTGATTGGTTACATTGGAAAAAAGAGTTCACTTAGTGTATATATCATCTCCAAGTTAGATTAGGATAACCAGGTGTGCAAATAAACTCAATACTATGAGCATATTTCCAGTTTTAGTTTCGGATTACTATCTAGTTTTCAGTACAAGTATATTCCAGACTTCATTTTGCAAAGAGTGTTGATTTTGAACTGAGCCTTCTCAGCCACAGAGGTTTTGTAGAAGATTAAGTTGTATGTTTAGGAGCAGCCCAATGGATCAGGCCACTAGTATATGGTGTTCTTAACACCTCCTGAAGGAGTTTCCATCCCCAACTAGAGCCACTGTTAGACTCCTGTATTTCACAGTATCACCAGGTGACTGATTATTACTTAGATTTTTCATAATAAAAATAATATTCCATGGCTATCATTTATTTTCAGTAAAAGAAGGGAAATTATGATTGTCAAAGAACTTCAAAGGAATCAATATGCCTTTCAGTTCAGTAGAAGGAAGAAAGTGTTGCTGATAAGGTGTTATGGTGAGAAAACTCCATACTGCCCTCATTCATTTCATTTTCCCTCTCCTGCCCTTAATTTTTCCATTTTCTAAAGTTCCCCTCTTCATTTCTTTCAAAACCTTTAAGCTTACCACGTATCACTTTATAGCAACTCCTCCCCCCCCTTTAGGCTGCTTGAAATACATAGATATATCATATGAACCCTACCCACCCCTCCTTACCTTTTCGCATCTGCACTCCACAACCGTTATCATTCTTCCAAGTTAGAGTACAACGAAGGCTCGTATTCATCGCACCCAGATCCAATGGCAACCGAGAAGCACAAATTGCACGAGATTTATACCAAGGAGTGCCCCCACAAGAAATATCGTTAAAACTGCTCACCCACAAGTCGACGGTTGACATTAACTATGGGAACACTCTCTTCAAATTCCAAAAAACTACTTAAGTGCCCTCGCAAGTGGTTTCAGGTTTCGATAAAGGACATTACGTGGTGATAGCTGGAGCCCATGCCGTTTAATTTTAAATCAGAGAAAGCAAATAAATGGTGTATTTTCCTTAAAAGAACTTGAGGGTTTTGGAGGAGGCGCAAAGGGGAAAATAGGTAGTCAGGATCAAAGCGCAGAATTGAAGAAGAGAGATGGACGATAGAGATTAAATCTCAAATCGTAAATTGAAAGTTTCAAAGGATAGGCGTGGGAGGTAAATTTTAAAATTTTTGAAGTGCGATATGCGATGATGGTGGGGCC
Source organism: Pinus albicaulis (assembly GCA_034641835.2). Taxonomy (NCBI): domain Eukaryota; kingdom Viridiplantae; phylum Streptophyta; class Pinopsida; order Pinales; family Pinaceae; genus Pinus; species Pinus albicaulis. Next base: position 1,028,440,472 of record CM076574.1, read on the forward strand.
CGATCACAATTTTGAAATCGCAAGTTTTAAAGAATAAGTGCGGAGGTAAATGTAAATTCACCGAAGTGTGATATGCGATGATGTGGCAAGGTGATGTGGCAAGATGACGTGGTAGTAACATGGCAAGGTGACATGGTAGATGACATGGTCTCGACCCCACAGATCACAGTTGATTTATGATGATGTGGCAAGGTGACGAGGCAAGCTGACATGGCAGTGACATGGCCCTGGCTCGAATGCTGCACATCACAAGTTTTAAAAGTTAAGCGCAAAGGGTAAGTTTTATAATCGCTGAAGTGCGAAGTGCGATGCGGTGGGGCCCAATCACAAATCTCAAATCCAAAATTTTAAAGGATAACTACGGGAGATAAGTGATAAAGTTGCCAAAGTGCTGCGTGCGATGCCAAGTGGGACCTGATCGCATAGTGCACATCACAAGTTTTAAAAGATAATTGCTAAGGAAAATTTAAAGACAACAAAATGCGAAGTGCGATGTTGGCACAGATGTGATGTGGTTCCAAGATGAAATCTAAAGGATTTCAAGTCTAGGCTTATGAGGTTTTTGTGCCATTTTATGAAGAAAGAGGTGAAACCGAGAAAAAAGACTTGTGGTAGAATATGACCTGACAAGGAGCAAATGGGGCAATGAATACATCAAGCACAACTATTGATTCAAGCACCTCATCAATTTAATAATCCCACAACGTTTTTATAAAGATGAAGAGCCAAGGTGTCAGAGCCTTCCTCGCCTCTTCGGCATCACATCAGCCAGATCCTGATCATTTTACAATTAATAATGGACTACTAAAATCCACTGTTGAAGGCCAAGCTCATCTTATCACCGCCTGCATGTTTCCACTTTTCTAGTTTCTACTTGAATGTAATCACTGCAGTAGAAATATTAACCAAATTAAGTTATCTATAAATATTGTATGCATTAGCAGTATGAGGGAGGCTCGGAAGGGAAAAACCATTGTAATAGACTCATTCGGGGTTAAGCACTCTCTTGTGGATGAATGAAGGATTATGTTGTTTTCCAAATTCTTATGTTATGACCTATGGTGAAGTACTTCTCCCATGTAATTTGTGATTCTTTTGTTTTACATACTGTTTTCTTTTCTTTACTACGAATAGAAAATTTTGTGCAGGATTTACCATGGGGTGCCCTGCTATGTCTTGAAACTGTACATTATGTTTTCCTCTAAGACCGGAATGTAGAATTAATAGATGGTCTGCTCTTCATTCCTATTGAACCTTAATCTCTTCCTATTTTCCATTTCATAAGCTGTTAAGATCCATTGACATGGCTAGCTTGCCTGGTTGCACCTGACCTCAATTGTTCATCCATTTGAATCTGTTTGCACCTGTTTGACTCCATAGCCCAATGGCCCCCTTCTATTTCCTCAACCATAAATATTCATGCAAACCCCTATGTACTAATAGCTAGCCTAAAGTGCCCCTATAAAAAATGTTATATCTAACAGAGAGAGCCCTCTCTGAATCTAGGAAGGCTAGGTCCTGGATTCGAAAGCGGTTTGATGTTTCCCTCGTAGTTCTATCTTCAGACTTCAGAAATTTACGGGGAGATAACAAAGTGGGCAGTGGAGCTACGTATTTTAGAGGCAGGAGTCAAAGGGCAGCCAGTACATCTAGATGTGTCGTCTATATTGGATCGTTACTCCACGGTTTTTGGGGACATACCACCGGCGCAGTCGCCAAACCAGGGGTTCGAGCATACTATTTTACTAGAGTAGGGGATCCCAGCAGTGATCACCACTACCTATAGGCACCCCAAAGCCTACAGGGATGATATTGAGAGAGCCATACATGAGCTCTTGGCATTGGGACACATCAGGCCCAGAACTAGTCCCTTTGCTTCTTCTATAGTCTTGGTGAAGAAGAAGGTCAACACATTACAGATGTGCATCGACTATAGGGCACTAAACAAGAAAACATAAAGTACTTCTATCCCATCCCCAAGATTTATGAGATGGTGGATGAATTGAGGGGAGTGAATTTATTCTCCAAGATCGATCTGAGGTTAGGGTACCATCAGATCAAGGTGAGGGACCAAGATGTCCCCATGACTGCGTTCAGATGCTGCTATGGCCACTTTAAGTTCTTGATGATGCCCTTTGGACTGACCAAAGCTCCAGCCACCTTCCATTCTTGTATTAACCACATCTTCCATGGTCAGTTGAGGAATTTTGTGTTGGTATTCTTCGATTACATTCTCATCTATACCCACACATGGGAGGAACACTTGCAGCACATTGAGGTTGTATTGTGTATCTTGGAGGAGAAAAATTTCTATGCTAATCTATCCAAGTGTGAGTTTGGGATTACATAAATGATATACTTGCAGAATATCATCGGAGTGGATGGGGTAAGGTTCCATGAGGAGAAGATCTAGGACATCCAGGATTGGCCGAAATCGAAGAATGTGACATAACTCTAGGGGTTTGTAGGCACCTACACCTACTACCAGAAGTTTGTCAAGGGATTTTCACAACTTGCAGCACCCCTCACGGATCTCACCAAGAAAGTGGCTTTTGGTTGGACATATACTGTGCAGAGAGCCTTTGACATGCTCAAGGAGGTTATGAGAAGTTTCATGGTGTTGGAATTGTCGGATTTAACGCAGCCCTTTGTACTAGAGGGTGATGCTTTAGGAGAGGGAGTAGGTGCATTTTTGATGCAGGACGGCCATTATATAGCTTTCGAGGGTTGGAAGCTACTGCTGCATGAGAGATTGTACCTGATATATGACAAAGAGACGTTGGCCAAGTTCCAGAAATACTTGGTGGGTAGCATATTTCGGGTGAGGACTGACCACAATAGTCTCTGGTTCTTCCTTGAGCATAAACAGTTGCAGGAGAGACAGCATAAATGGGTCAGCAAGATCTAGGCCTATGAATTTGACATTGATTATGTCAAAGGGAAGAAAAATGTGGTGGTGGATGCCATTTCACAGAGACCAACAACGCTGTCCTTGATGAGCCTTGACGCAGACATGAGTGCTCAACTGTTGGTGGAGTATTGATTGCGAGGTGTTGGATGGGCAGGTGATAGATGACAGGTATCGCGTGATGGATGAGTTCATCTATTACTGGGATAGGATTTTATTTATAGGTAACTCCCAAATGGGGGATAAGATCTTGGGTACAGCCTACGACTCACCATTTTCAAGCCATCAGGGGTTCACCAAAACTTACAAGGCCATCAGGGAGAGGTTCTCATGGAAGTGCCTCAAGGAGGATGTACTTCAGCATATCAGGGAGTGTGAATTTTGTTAGAGGAACAAAGGGAAGTTGAGTCACCCTGCGGGTTTTCTCAACTGCTTCCCATTCCGAAGGGGAAATGGGAGAGCATCTCCATGGATTTTATTACAGGATTGCCCATGGCGCAGGGCATGGATTACATCTTTGTATTTGTTGATTGAATGAGAAGGTATGCACATTTCTTCACCATCTCCTCATGGTATATTGCTTCATAGGTAGTCGAGTTGTTCTTTTGGGATGTTTTCAGGCTCCATGGTCTTCCAAAGACCATAGTCAGTGATTAGGACAGCCGGTTCATGTGCGGATTTTGGCAGGAGTTATTCCGTTTGGTAGGTATTGAGTTGACACCTATTTTATCACCCACAGACAGATGGGAAGATAGATATAGTGAACAAGTGGTTGGAGGGCTACTTCAGAAACTATGTCATGGGGCAAAAGAAGGCTTGGCTGCATTGGCTTCACCTGGGAGAGTACTGCTACAACACGAAATTCCATATGTCGATTGGTATGTCTCCATTTTATGCTTTATATGGATATGATGGTTTAAATTTTTTTGATGTCATGTTTGGAGCTAGCAAGGCCCCAAGGGCCAAATATTGGATCCAAGAGAGCCAATACATGCTCCGGGCTCTCAAGGATAACCTAGCCACAACACAGAACCAACAAAAGTTATATGAAAATAGAGGCCGCATAGAGAGACAGTTTGAGGAAGATGATCTAGTTTACCTCTATCTTTAGCTGTACAAATAGTCCACACTAAAGAACAAAAGGATCAAAGAAGCTAAAACTGCGCTTTTATGGACCATACAGGGTGATTAGACGAGTTGGGGAGCTAGCGTATGAGCTAGAGATGCCAATCGAGAGCCAAATCCACAACATTTTCCACGTCTCATGGTTGAATAAAGCTCTTGGGAAGTAGGTGACTGCAACTATGTAGGATCCCAAACCTTAATAATTTAATTAGAACTAGCAAATTCTAATGTTCTCAATAAAAATTCATTCAGTTAAACCATGAACATAGACGGGATCTGGAAATGTAACATTTTATTTATACTATTAACTAAAAACAAAGATACATGCCCACACCAAAAATATCCGAGCCTTTGCAGTGGCATGCTCGGCTTCTCATTAAAATAGAATACCAATACTGAAGCACAATTGTGGACCCCGGATGGATCCACCAGACAAATTCACCATGGGGATTTCGTCCCAGGATCAATGCTAGAACTGGCCAGGCCAAGTTCTCAACCCAAAAACAATAAGATAGATAATACTAGAATGATTCTAAATGTCTATCTTCTCTCCCCTTTTATAGGCTTGATGGACTTTCTAGAGACCTTATTTTATAATTTTTCCCAGAAATCGACAACAAATACCATGGGCCAATACCATGGGAAAATACCACGGTAAGTACCATGGATCGATTTTCCACTTTTACTGGATCAGGAGAGGGAATATTACAAATACTCCCGCCCAAAGGTTGCTTTTCCTCAAGCGATCCACTTCTATCCACAACAGAAGCATTTGTACATTGATACCAGGATCCCATACAATCTAATGTACCCTCCATGTTGAATGGTCTTGAATGGATCCTTCGATACCTGGATCCCAAACAATCCTCTGACCAATCCTTTCCTCAATGGATTCTCCTGGATCCCAATAGCACCTAAATCCTGGGACCTATGAGTTATGGTACCATTTCAACTCTCCATTGTTTCCCGCACCAAGTGGTCCAAGCTGTAATTTTCCCTTGGCTATGGGTATCCTCCAAATAATCAACCCATCAATAGAATACCAACTCATAATCTCTTTCCAATCCATACTTGGGAAAGAATGAATATCTACAAATCTACTATGTTGATGTTGTTCGATGCTCGATTCATGCTACTCTACTTGGTTACCTAACATGATGTATTTAGAGAAATCTACCCTACTCTTCTCAATGTATAAAGGTGGGTTGTTGGTGTTGCAAGCCTTATCTATGTATTCCTATAGAGCGCTGCTATGAAACTTCCAATTGTACTCCTCATGCGGCCTTGTGAGGGACTTGAGTTGTTCCTGAATACTAGACAACTTGGTCGATGATTTGACACATACCCCTATGAGTTCCTCAATTTTTCTGTTCTTCTGTAAGATAGTGTCTCGAACTGTCCAGACTCTTTGCTTCAACAACATAAGATTTGTCTTGAAATGCATGATCCTTTCCTAAAATTCTTTCACTAGCAATTCTAGTGCCCTACTGAATGTCTCTGTATTTTACTGCACCAGATGCCCCATGACCACAGCTTCAACTTGAGCCTTTGATAAACTCTCTAGGAATGGTTCATTTTGCACATTATGCTTGTCACGTTGGCCTGCATGATCATGCCCATCATATCAGTTCATTACTACTGGCTCATTTGATTCTCCTTGGGTGTATTCATCCTGGACCTCTTTACATGTGAGGATAAGTTTTCTATCCTCTCTGGTTGTCAAACATGGATGTACGGACTGCTGTCTATACCTGATTTCCCATAATATTTATGGATTTCCTCCATTGTATTTATAGATTCAAATGCCACATCATCAGGAGGAATTGCATCCTTCCTTTTGTCATGTAATTTGTCAAGTTGAGTAATCATATTGTCCTGCAAGTTTCTCTGAAGAGCATGGTGTTGTTGCTCATCATTTGTACTTGACTACTCAGATCCTTCATAGGTGCCCTCCTGAAAACCAAAAAACCCATCTATGGATGAATCCCCATGATCTGAATAAGTCTCTAATTTTTCTATCCTTGTCGCCTCCTTATCATCTGGACATGAATGGTCAAGTGCCCAAACTCCCTTGCATACAAAGCATAAGCCTTTCCTCCTTATTTCATTCTTGTTGTCTCCACAAATCTTTGTTAGTTCATCCTTGGTTAAGTTCTTTCTAAGTAGTTTTATGCTTTTTTTGATCAACCCCTCAACTAGTTCATAAGCAGCAGGTGATACAATTACCTCCTTCCTCCAAATGGCCAACAATTTGGATCTCAATTGTTCGCAGATGGCCCTATTTTCTCCTAAGATCGGAGACATGATATTTTTCATGTATGTTTTGATGAATTTTGGATGAGATGTTGTAATTCTAGTGAAAAATTATTGAAGCATCTGAAGGATTAAGTCATCACACTCTAAATCCAGCATAAGTATACCAAATCTGAATTTCACCATGCGTTCCAAAATTGTGCGTTTTTGAAAAAAAATAAGAAGGGTGGTGTTTTCTAGCCCTTGGAGTGCTTCTATCATTACTTGAAAAGTCCTCCTTATGATGTCATCATTGTAGGGCAATAGTGGTGCTGTTAAGGCTATGATTTTACTGAGACAAGAGGCGACTGTGAGTCTAACCTTTTCACAAGAATTCTCCAAGAACCTAGGTTGTATCAAAGCAAGCATGGATGGCTTCAAGGCCCAACTTGACCCTTCCCACTCTGATTTCTCTATCAAGCTCAAAGCCATATTTAATGTGTCTAGCTATAGAAGGACATCTTCTAAGTTTTTATCCTGCAATTTGGATCCAAGTTCGAAGAGACACTTGCTTGTTACATCTTCCTTCCAGATTTCTTTTGACTGCTGAAGGATAACATGGACCTTTCGAGAGAAAGACCTGTTGTTCTTCTCTTGCTTCTGATTTATATGTTTTTTCCATCTGTGATCCATAGAATTATTGTAGCCCATAGAATCGAGTGATGTATCATTATGTTGATTCTTGTGGCATTTCCAAAAGTAAAATGATGACATTGTTGTTTGGCATCAATGGATCTCAATACTTTTTCTTCTCTCCTCGGCTTTCTTCAATAAAATTGATTTAAATCCTTTTGAAAACTCGACTTGAATCTTCTGCCTCCATAAGGAAATCAATCACCTACAAATAATAATAGTAGTGAAAATAATCCAATGTAACAATCATGAAGTCAAAGCCTCAATATATATATATATATATATATATATATATATATATATATATTTCCCAAAATATTTCTCACACTCCATTTTTTTTTTAAGAGTGATATTTATTTAAGACCAAATAACAAATAGCAATGGAAAAATTTGGAATGAATGATCTGTAACTGATTTGAGACTAAAATAGCTGCTACAGTTATAGCTATAAAGAGTACTCCATATCCATAATCTTCTCCGGTTCCCGCACTACTCGTCTTTCATAACCTTCAAAGACGTAAAAATTAGGAAATCAACTAGGGTGATATCAAATACCAACGAAGCTGGAAGATGCAGGCTTAGGGTGAGAAGAAATCCCACCGAAGATCCCTACATAAAACCCTCAAGCTGGCAGGATGCACAACTCTGATACCACTGTAAGATTCCAAACAGTGAAAATTTCGATAGATCTAGAACATGTTAGTGTTCTGATTTAAAAATAATTTTCATCAAAAATAAGAACACAAACATATCTAGAAATGCAACCCTTTTATTCATATTATTAACTGAAAATAGTGGCCAGGCCAAGTTCTCAACCTAAACACAATAAGATAGATAATACCAAAATGATTCTAAATGCCTAGCTTCTCTCCCCTTTTATAGGCTTGATGGACTTTCTAGAGACCTTATTTTATTATTTTTCTTGGAAACCAAAAACAAATACCATGGGCCAATACCATGGGAAAATACCATGGTAAGTACCATGGATCGATTCTGTCCACTTTTACTGGATCAAGAAAGGGAATATTACAAACTATGGAGTTCCCACCTACAGATGATGAGGGGCATTTGGTGCTACAACCAGGAGCCATTCTAGACACTTGGGAGAGACAACCGAGGAGCAAGACAGTCAAGGAATATCTGATCAGGTGGAGGAATGTTCTAGATGAGGATGCCACTTGGGAGGGGGAAAATATCTTGCAAAATCCATCCTTGTAGTTGATTGAGGACAAGCAACATTTAGGCGGGGAGGACTGTAATATTTCCAATTAGCAGAAAAATAATTGGAATATTCATTTTTGCTAGATTTTTACTTTCTAAAGTTCATGAGGAAATAAAGGCGTGAAGGGACCCATAACTAAAAATTAGAATAAAAACACTTTCCTAAAGTCACTTAGGCAGGATAATTAAAAGGCAAGGCAGGGTCCATGAGGCCAAGTGACAGCACAAGAGAGGTGACAGGTTGGACAACATAGAGGCAGGGTGGGGATAGGGAGCGCAGTGTTAGCGTGGGGAAAAAGTAGCACTATTGGGCCCAAGGGAATGTTGGAGGCTCATTAGAATAAAAAGGGGATGAAAGAAATCACTCTCATTCATTCATACACCTTCATCTTTTCTATCTATCAATACTAGAGCATGTTTAAGCTATTTAGATGAGTCTGCAATGCCGTTTAGCACATGGGTGTCTCCGAGCGGAGATCCCAACCTTGTCCTCGGGGAACTTAGAGTGCCTACTCACGTGAGGAGTCCTACCTTCAATTTTTGAGAGAAGCATCATTGAGTGATATCAACTAGGGTGATATCAAGGAGGAGAGTAGCTCCGGGAGAGGAGGAAGCTTGTTAGATTTCAATTTGGAGGCCTATGAGGGAATCACCCCTTCCATAGCTGAGTTCCTTGGGTAGTTGGAGGCCTTTCTTTCCAGCATTTCATCTCAGAGGCCAACGTACCTGGCAGAGGTGCGTAGTCATCCCAAGGGGGTGATTTTCTGGGGTCAACTTTTCCGAAATTCCTTCACGGGTTATTCTGGATTTTTGGAGGAGAGTCTCGTGTCCAAGTTTTAGATTTTTCTAAGCAGAAAAAAAACCTCTTTTCACAGTCCCTTTCCAGCTAGCAGCAACACTTCCAGAAGGATAGCGTAGAGGAGGAGCCATGCAAAGCAACAGAGGAGCAAAATTTCTGAGCAAGGGATTAAAGATCATTTCAGCCTGCCTAGAGCAGGTCAAGGTGCTATCATTCTGAGAACTACTTGTACTTGTCCCTCTTTCCATAAATCTTAATAAAATGGCTCAGAAGTTCGGGTTTATCTATAGTGTTTCTCATGTATGCTTCTATTTGCTGTAGTTTTTGTTTGTGTTGCTTTGTATTACTGTCTATTCCAAATTTGGGATACTACACCAAGGCTTTTGACAAAATTAGCTCGGAATACATGAAAGGGGTCATGGAGGCTTTCGGATACACAAATATTGCATAAAATGGATTATGGATATGGTCTCAGGTGCATTTTTCTCTATCCTCCTAAATGGTTCCCCCTCCCAAACTTTTAGCCCTTCTCGAGGCATTGGACAAGGGGATCCCTATCCCCCTTTCTCTTTGTTATCATGGCTGAGGGGCTTAGTCGCTCCATCTCTTTTGCCTCCTCTTTAGGGGACATCTATGGCATCAAGCTTTATAACTCTATTCCTCCCTCTACCCACCAGAAATTCGTTGATGATACCCTCCTTATGGGCACTCCCACTATCAAAGAAGCCCTTTCTTTCAATTCTATTCTGGTTGGGTTTTTCTGAAGCCTTGGGAATCTCCATCAATGTGGAGAAATTGTTACAAAAATAATTTACACAAAATAAAATAAAAATAGGTAAAAGAATAATAAATCTAATTGTAGTTAATTAATGATTAGTTAACGAAGAAGCATGTCTTAATGGACATGACCATTCATGAAAGGGCACCTACCTAGGTATATAAGGAGGCCCTCATTGTAACATTCGATCATCACTTATACACATTTATATATAATAAATTATTATTATAAATACCTTTTGTGTATTTTACATTTAAAGTCAAAAGGCCTACAGTTTGTTTCTTCAGTGATATCAGAGCCATGCTGCAAATTATAATCTTGCGAGCCTTTGAACGCAGTTTACCGCATAATATGTCGTTAATTTTTTTCCCTAAACACGTTGACCCGTTTAGTAAAATTCAAGAAAAAAATTCAGCAATTAGAAAAATCATGTGCAGAAGTTACAACATGTTTTAAGAAAAGTTATGAAAAAATCCATAATAAGGAAGATGCTAGTGACGGTAAAGAAACAAATCAAGATGAAGCTGATATAGATCAAGATGAGGATCCAGATGAAGTTGGACCTAATGTGGATGAGGATTATGAAGATCAGGATGATGATTCAGATGAAGATGATGTGGGTAAGGACGATCTAGAGAAACAAGAAGATGAGCAATATCATAACAACGAGGAAGATGTTGAAAAATACATTTATGATGATGAAATAAGAACTCCTCAAGGTAACATGAATGAAACTAAAAATCAAAGGGGGTATGTGTTATCTGAAGGTGAAGAAGTTCTACGCCAAGATGAAAAAATGTCTAGAAGCATTGATTGCACTATCCATGAGCCAAATTTTGATGAGAGGATTTATTTTGGTCAAAAATATATGGTTGCCCATCAGGAAGTTGCAGTTCCATTCACAAGTACCTTTACTTCATAGGTTGTGGCAAGGTTTCCGTCTTCAGTACCTATACTAGATGCTCTACATATGACATCTCTCCATGTAAAAAATTAGGTGGGAGTTCCTACTCAAACAGATATGGTGCCCCCTCAACCAGATCTAATCCCATCCAAATCCAACCTTCTGCCATCGATTTCATGCTCACTTTTCGTCGCCGCATTCACATTTCATGCCCACCTTCCACCGTCACATTCCCACTATTCCTTCTGCCCGATATTCAAAAACCTCTACACTGTTGCCAGTCGACGACAATCAACAAGTAATGCATATTTAGCTTTCCATAGCCTACCCCAAGGTGAATGAGGGTTTGTTATCTAGTGACACCAGGCTTTGGCCCTTAGAGATTTTCCAAGAATTTATGGGTCTCTGAGGTTGCGGCCCCCTTCAATTTTAGGTTTACAAAACTTTTCCCAAGCAACCAGTGCCCATAGAAACAATTTTTTAACCCGTCACAACAATTTTCCACGTTGTCGTCTAATTCCAGCAACCATTGACATTTTCCACGGGCAATTCAGTGGCATTTTTTGTGTTACGTCATGCATTTGGGTGATACGTCACACCTTTTGAATGAGCATGTATATATATATATATATATATATATATATATACACATACACACACGTATCACACATACCATACAACTTATATTATATAATTACAAATTAATTAATTTATTTGCATAGGTTAAGTAATTTAATTAATTTGATTATATAATTTAATTAATAAAAAATAGGGATTATAGGGAAACAAATATTAAAAAAAAGCATTATTATTATTTAAAAAATAATAATAATAATGTTGATAGCGGTTGCTCAACGCATATGACTGGAGATAGAAATAAATTTGTATCTCTGAAAGAGAAGAATGACGGAACCGTGTCCTTTGGAAATGATGGATTTTCAAATGTTATAGGATCAAGTACTGTCACTCTTGGAAGAAAAGATGCTCTAACAAAGAATTTTCTATTGGTTGAAAACATGAATCACAATCCGCTCAGTGTTGGACAAATGTGTGATCAAGGACACACAATACTATTCAACTCCACGAAATGTGAAATCAGGAAAGGCGTGTATGGTGAAATTGTGGCTACAGCAAGTTGAGCTCCAAAAGACATATATGTTCTTGATGAAGCAACTAAAGCACGTCTAATAGCTAAAGAGGATGATATAATAATTGGTTGCAATGATGATCGACTAAGTAAGAAGTTTGCTACAAAGGTGCAAAGTGATTTCGAGATGTCTTTACTTGGTGAGCTGGCATACTTCTTAGGGCTTCAAATATCTCAGCAAGAGAAAGGAATATTTATATGTCAAGATAAGTACATCAAGGAAATGCTCAAGAAATTTAAAATGGAAGATTGCAAAGCCATCCTTACTCCAATGGTAACAGGTTGCAAATTGAGCATAGACGACTCATCTAAGGATGTGGATCAAAGGTTGTACAGATCTATGATTAGTAGTCTTCTATATGTAACAACCTCCCGACCAGATGTTATGCAAGCAGTTGGACAAGTAGCAAGATTCCAAGTAGCACCAAAAGAATCACATATTAAATATTCACCAACATTGGAATATCTTCGCCAGAAGCTTGGGATTCTCCCAAGTTCTCATTAGATTACAGGTTTGCAGGATGGTTGTGTGTCAGGGGGAGTGGAAGTGTGTATAGGTCCGCAGGATTGTTGTGTTTCAGGGGGAGTTACCCTTTTCCATTGATGTCAAAGGGGGAGAGAATGTTGTAGGAATATGTGTCATGATCACAGGGGGAGTACTTGTGTTGCCATTAATGCCAAAGGGGGAGATTGTTGATCAGTGTTTTTCATTGATGTCAACTCAAGCAGCACCAGGGGCTAACCCAATATTGCATGGGAATTTTGACCTACCAAATTAATATATTTTGGGTCAATAATTCTTTTTATGGTTTCAAATTTTCTAGATGTTTCCGTTGATATATGGCACGCCATGTAATTCTTCACGGTTTGAGAGATATTCATGTTTGAAGTTTGTACCCCTAGTTAGTGGGCTAAAACCCCATGGGGTTGGGGCATGGGTCATTGAAAAGTCATAATTAATACTTTTTTAAGCTCCTAAAATCCCTCCCACGTTCACTTGTTGAAGTTCCTCTCAACCTAAGAATTTATATAAATTGTGATCCTCATTTCCTCCTTATGGAAGGGATTTCGATCTAAAACAGGTCATCGTGGAATTTTCGCTCTAACGCTTTTTATATGAAGGTTCATAAGCTGAAATTTTTATGAGGTGAAGCCAAAATCATGAGGAAGCTACTGTAAAAATTTCAGATCAAGGTGCGCAACATTTTTGGAGATATGATCTGTGGAAGTCAGGCTTTTTGTAGGCTCCTGAAATTCATCTCAAAGAAGTTACCTTGGTAAAATCATCATAACTCTCTCTTTGAGTATCGGATTGAAATTCCATAAAAAGTGGCAGATAGTACACATTCTATAGTTTTCACTCTATCAATATCAGCGCCAAATGAAGAAACAGTGACACATGGCACGCTGTACAAGTGCGCTCTGCTGAAACAATCCATAATTAGGGCATTGTGAGAGATTGGGTATAACTCTCTCTTGAAGAATCCAAATTGGGTCAGACCTATGGCATTGGAAAGATGACTTAGAGGAATACCACAAGACTAAAAATCAGATCTTGAGGATCTGAAATAACAGAGATACACCAGATTCAATATCGAGCTCCTAGAAGGCAAAGAAAAATCTAGATCATGTGTTGTCAAGGGTTGCAAAGGACCAGAATTTCTAGGGCAGCAAAGCAAAGCAAGGTGCAGCAGAGGATAGCATGAAAAGAGCATAAAATAAGGTGCATAATAGTAGTAAGAAGTTCATCCTATGAAGTCTTCAAGTGGGCAGCACTGCATACAATCATTGTAAAGGTATCATTGTACTAAGTCATTGTAAATACATTATTGTAAAAATTATACTAGTGTCTATCTGGCAAGGTTTGAAGAGGCAGTGTTGGGAGGTCTAGGATCATCATTAGGTGGTTGTGTCAAATTTGGGGTTATGGTCTAGTATGTATTCTTCTTCTACATCATTCTATATCATTGTAAAGTGGACCATTTTCCTTGGTATGGGAGTCCATTCTTATTTTATTCTTCTATAGGGTGGTAGGGTGGTGGTAGGGTGAGTTGTAGCTCATTGGGTGTTGGGGCATCCATTCAGTTGACTACTGAAGAATCTCGGGTGTTGGAGCGTCCATCCAGTGGGAGCTGGAGAAGAATGCTTTTCTAGATTCTAGGAAGTTGGAGCTTTATTTTCAATTGGAGTTGAATATTAAAGAATTATTAGAAAAGAATTAGGTGGTTTTTTTCCCGGAGTGGGTTTCCACCTTAAAAACTGTGTGCATTTGTGTTCCTCTTGTTTACTGCTATCATTGTACAAATACTGATAATAATTGAAGATTAACTAATGCTCTAATTGAAAGGAATATTGATTCAACCCCCACCCCTCAGTATTTCCAACAAATAATAATAAAATAAAATTATAAAAATAATAATATTATTATTCTTAAAGAAAAAATCCAAGGGAATATTACTGATGAGCTATAGATGCCGACAGTTGACGAATTATACATATCGAGGTTACAAACTCAAGGTGAAGAAAATTGCAAGCATTTAAGCTTTGAGGACAAAGCTTTTGAAGGACAAGGAAATGTTACAGATATAATTTATATAAAATAAAATAAAAATAGATAAAAGAATAATAAATCTAATTGTAGTTAATTAATGATTAGTTAATGAAGAGGAATGTCTTAATGGAAAAAACCATTCATGAAAGGGCACCTACCTAGGTATATAAGGAGGCCCTCATTGTAACATTCAATCATCACTTATACATCTTTATATATAATAAATTATTATTATAAATACCTTTTGTGTATTTTACATTTAAATTCAACAAGACTACACTTTTTTTGCTTCAGAAATCAAAATTATGTTTCCTAAATACCACCCTGCATACTCAAAGAAACATTACCAAGATTCTAGACTTCAAAATTTGCAGCTTCCCCTCTAAATACTTGGGTGTTCCTCTCACCGAAAAACCTCTGGAAAATTCCAGTTGGGAGAACCTCACCGCCAAATTGGAAAAAATACTGGCCAACTGGACATTCTGAGCTCTGAACTTGGCAGGACGACTGGTGTTGGTTCACTCAGTTCTGCAAGCCATACCTCACTATCTCTACTCAGCCCTATCTCCAACCACATCAGAAATATCCAACATAACTTCCTCTAGAAAGGTTTTGAGAAAAGAACTGGGTGTTGGTTGCTTGGGACAAGGTTTGCAAACCTAAAATTGAAGGGGGGCTCAACCTCAGAGACCCGAACATTCTTGGAAAAGCTCTGGGGGCCAAAACCTGGTGGCGCTAGATAAAAAACTCTCATTCACCTTGGGGTAGGCTATGGAAAGCTAAATATGCCCCTTCCCATCACCATGATCTTCTTATCAGACTAAGTTGCTCGCTAAAAGGGTCAGTAATCTGGAACCAAGCATGGGAAAATAGAAATATCATCCAAAACCATTGGTTTTGGGAAATTGGAAATGGTGAGAAATCCTTGTTCTAGGAAGATGAATGGAAACAGTTCCAAAAAATGAATCAAGAGAAATTCAGCCAGATAAAAATAAACATGGAAAACCAGAGCAAGATGAAGTTCAAACACTACTGGAAGATAAAAAATGAGGAAACAGGTTAGATGGAACGACTTGCTGTTGAAGACTGGAATCACCATGACTACCCCCTGCTTGGCATAAACTCTTGGAGGAACTAAAGCAAAGATATATTACAATGGAAAATGAGGAGGATAAGCTTAGATGGGGAAAAATGATGCAGGACACTTCAACATCAAGGAAGCCTATGGATATGTGGCATCCCTTGAACTTATCCCACCTAAGAAAAAAATGGAAAACCTTATGGGATAGAAAGAAATGGACTAAAATATCTATATTCCTTTGGCTAATCGTGCATAGGAATATCCTGAATTGGGAAAATTTAAAAAGAAAGGCTTCATTGGACCCTTAAGGTGTACTCTCTATGGGAAAAATGAGGAAACTACCAACCATCTGCTTAATGAGTGCCCTTGTTGAGTTAAATTATAGACTTATAATTTTCCAACATAAATTATCAACCCAAGGCAGGTAAGCTTATGAGATTTTGTGCAAAGTATATGCAGGCTTAATACTTCAAGTGCTTCCTAATCAAATCAGTCATGCATACACAAAAATAATGTCTCTTTTCTGCATCAACACTTGGAAGCAAAGGCTACAGAGTGGATTCAAACATCACTGTGGATCTCTTAGTATTGTTGATTTTGATCATAAAAGATAAAAGATCAAACTTACAGCCATAAAAGAATCAATCTGACATTTCGAAATTGAAATCTGATTAAATGAATTTAACAAATTAACACAAAACTTAATCATTTAATCATTTGACATATGCTACTAAAACTTCAGAAAGAGAACACTAGCTGTGAAAATAATTATTACTACATAAAAATAATTAAAAACACACACACTACAACTAATGGAGTTGTGAGCAAAGGGGGCCCTCCCTTACTCACAACCCCTTCAATATTAAAAGGGTTTACTCAGTAGAATGGACAGAATATAGAATATTGTATTAATCTGGAAAATTTTACAGTCGAGTAAAAATCTGATATGTCTGACCAACAAACCAACCCAACCCCTTACAAAAAGAAACATAGTGAAATTTATACAAGTTTGAAGGCCCATACTTTGCCCGAATAATGAAAAACTACTATACTAAACTATTAGCTATCAATACTAGAACAGAATGTCAAAAATATCTCTACTGAGTCTAATCCATGACTGAAAGCATGGATTAGACTAATTTCATTACATAGATGGAGCTTTCCCTCATATGACCAATGAGAGGAATTTTGAAGATCTGGGTGGTTTCGATGGGAATTTGAAACAGCCAATAGGACAATGTCCATGTAGATGGATTTCCCCACAAACCCATGTTCTCATCTGTTTTGGGATTAAGTGGAAAATAGCTAACCATCGATTCTTTTGCAAGAAATTTGGGCGGTTGCAGGAAATATGCACCTACAGGAATTTGTGGAGCATTTGCAGGAAATTATGACCATGAGCTCTTTAGGAATTATGGAGCTGCTTCGAATCAAGACAAATTTTCATAAGACTTTTAGATCGGTTGATTTGATAATTCAATTAGGAAATAGTTAGCTTAAGGAATACTTAAGAACAAGGTAAAGTGACACTTTTTAAGTTAATTTGCATACCTTAAGTACATAGCACCCTTTTGGCCAAAACTTGGATGATATAACTGAAATAAGTGTAATTAGGGGTCAAGGAGAGTTCAAAATGGGAGAAGCAAGGTCTTATAAGGATGTAAAAATTGGGAAAAATTGGGACGCAACCTCTCCCGCACACCTAGCTTCTTTCATGTCCCTTACGCAAGCAAAAATATTGTACCCTTAGAATAAAAAATAGTCCTTACCCTGAGCTGCAGCTATTGTAGCCAAATGGTCTAATTGGGCCCTATTGGACTCTGCCTTAACCTGTCTCCTATATGCTTCATTCTTTTTCTTTATATGATCAATATAGGCCTGTTTCTTCTTCATAATTCGGGTAGCCTTCTAATGCCATTAATCATGCTCTTTTTGAAGGCGTAAGTTGTTTTATCTCAGGGTTTCATTCTCCTTTCACAAAGCCCGCTTTGAAATGGTAAGTTCAGTGTTGATCTCCTCGAATTCCTATTGAGACTACTTTTTTTTGGGAGTTCCCTCCCCTTCATGTTGTCTCTTGGAGGACTGGGGAAAACTAGGCTCCTCCTGCCCTTGCTAGTCTTTTGTTGTCTTATTCATGCTTTCCTGTAGCGATGGATCTTGGAAGGACATTGTTTCTCTGTCGATGAATTCAATTGTCTCCACCTTCCCTTTTCCTTTGGACAGACCATGAGGATTTTCTTTCTTCTAATCAAGTTTGCTTGGTGGTACCCCCCCCCCTTCTGCAATTTCGTTTGTTGCCAACTTTGCAGCTTGGCTCCTTGTAAATCTCTTAGCGAGGGTGGAAGTGCCCTTCAATTTGGGATTTTCCCCTGTGGTCTCCCCAGTCACCACCACCTCTTCATCTTTTCTGTCCTCCTCTATCACTAGACCACGGGTTCGTGGCTTATTCCTCGGTTTTCTACTGGTTTTTTATCCTTAGCTTCTGAAGAACCAGATTCCTTTTCATCTTCCATGAAATAGTTCTCTAACAGGAAATATTCCCATGTTTTCTTCTTCTGCAGAACCTCTATCGGGATGATTTTTATCAACCCATGGTGATAGAGGTTCTCCTCTAGGTGGGCTGCCATTTCCTTAGCAACAATGGACATTTTCATCAGGGACATTCTCAAATAGTAAGGAAAATTCAAAGGCCTATCTCGAAAGTGGCTGAGAAGGTTAATATGAAATAGAAATACACGCCCAAAATGGCCTTCGCATGTTATATATTTCTGCAAGAAAAACAACAGGTGTTGATACTTCACAGGAATTCTTGTGGGATCCCTTTACTCCAATCAGGGTTTGCATGTTCTTTCCGGAGAAAGGATGAACAAATTCCCTTGTCGAACTGTTGATTCTTGAACCAACGCCCCCCATCTTGTGGGATGCCGCATGCTCGAGCCACCATATCCTCTGTCAATCGAAATTGTACATTCCCAACTTGTGCTTTGTCGCCATTTAAATTCATAGTGAAGGTCTTCATTACCTCCAAATTATGCCCACTGAATTTCTGAAACAGTGGTAGCCACCCTGCTTTTTCTAGTCTCGCCTTACTGCGAGAGTCAGCGTCTAATAGAGTGGGGCCTTGTGGTTCAAATTGAACAGGGGGATGCAACCTCGACATGGCTAGGGATGGGAGAGAAAGAGTTAATTTAGCTCACAGAGATGCCTCCAAGACTTTGCAGAAAAACTCTACAGCGAGAGTTTAAATTGGAAATATTGGAGAATATGGTAATTTTTGAAAATGCAAGTCGTGGTCATGATTATCATCATGATCCAACCTGCAAAATGGATATCAAAAATATAACTAAAGGACATGTCATAGTTATGATGGTAAGGCAAGGCACTTAGTTTATGATGTAATGACTCACAGTGGAATTTTTCTACAAGGGTTACCATGACTTACATTGATGCAATTTTTTTAAAATTAAAGCATCATTACCTCTTCACCTTAAGTGTCCTGTCACCAACCATACCTTACCAATATTACTTTCCAACAGTCCAGTCCTTGGATGATGATCGCCTTTGTCTTGAAATGATAACCCACTTTGAAATTATATCAGATGCATTATTATATAGTTCATGATCTCAGCCAATAATAGAAATGTTAGTACTTTATTAGATTAATTTAAGCTAATGTTCTTTCTGCAATTTTTTCTTCTTCAGGAAACTAGTGGCATTGCTGTAGGAAATGGAACCATGATTATTGAGCGTTCTGCAGGAAATCCTTTTGCAGGAAAAATCATTTCTTCCCCTTTGTGTACAGTTCATTGCACATGAATGAAAGTGTTGATGTCGAATGTGCAATGATCTCATTGGATTACCAATCATTGAGATAAATCGTTAACCAATGCGAGGTCGATCACCATTAGTGAGACTGAGGACCAAGGTACTTTGATGCATCCAATTAGGGTTGAATTTATGAGTTGTTTTCAAACCCTTCCTAGATCTACATCCTCCTGTTGTCAAGCTACCCCTTCTGGATCTCTGCTACTTCTACTGCTATCCTACAGATAAAATTTTCTTCAGCTGATTGCTGGAGATTCAAATTGATCTATTATCGCTATGATACCATGTGAAAATTCTACTGCAGTATCATAGTTTACTTCTCCTACTTGATTTAAATTATACAAGTTATTTTCAAAAATTAGATTAAGAAAACACAGAAGTAAACAAAACTAACAGTCTACACATGTAGATCATTTACTGAATAATATTCTCATTCAACAAAGTGACACGTGGATTTTTGGACATAAGTCCCCATAAAAAACCCAAAGCAGCAAAACTAGTGCAGCAGATATGAGGGTTTATTTTATTAAGTAGATTCTGAGTACAGTAAATCTGGGTTCCAAATCTGGAAAAGTCGATAGAGAATAAAAGAAATCTGTAGGTAACCTATTATTCTAAAACCACATTTCTGACTGATCCATACCCTTAAATGGGATTTACAAGACTCAGCCTGGATTTGGCCCTAGAAACCCAAATGCTGCCTCTGTAGCCCCAGCGTCAGCCTTGCTAGGCTCTATGTGCCACTGTGCTGCCCAAAGAGGGACTGTGTATCCCCAGAGAGGGTGATGTAGGCCTTTCACTGGCCTTGGAGACCCTCTGCGTAATTCTAAAACCCTTTGGAGCTTCAACGTTGTCTTGTGTAGTGGCTGCGCAGTTGCTGTGTAGCTATTGTTGTTGCTCTTTGCTCCTCTGCGCTGTTCTTGTTTACTGATCCTCTGCCTCTTACTGACTCTTGGCTCCAATATCAGATCATCCCCTCAGCCAAAAATACCCAGGGAACTGTAGAAAAACTCTTCTAGAAATTCTTAGCAAACCCTGCCCTAGAATTCCAGATCTGTTCTCTTAGCTTTGCCTATGTGTGTGTGTCTCCAACTAACCGTCAAGCCTTTCTCTTATACTTTTTCATTAATCTCATCAACGATCGAGATTAAAACATCCATCAATGGCTGAGATTAAAAGACTGCTTGATCCGTGTCTTTTAGAAGATTTCAAAACATGTGTTAATTAATTCACTTTAATTATTTAATTTTCCTAAGTTTAGACTTAGGAAATTCATTAAAATAATTAATTATTTGAATAACTTGAACACCAGTTGAAATTTCACAAAACACTTTCTGGGTTTGGAGTTCAAGTGTGTCGTAGCCCCTTCACAAAATTTTAGGGCTACAGCACATCCGATGCTACACCAACTATACAAAATCTCAACAATCTTTGGGGTTGTTCCCCTGCTCATAAAATTATGAAACTCCGGCTATGAAATCCCCTCCAAAAACCCGGAAAAACCCAAAAAGGAATTTCGAGAAGGCTGACCCCGGAATCTAACCCCCTTGGGAAAATTATGCACTCCTAGTGAGTACGCTGGCCTCTGAACCAAGTGGCTGGAAATGCTGGCCTCAATCTTCTCCAAAAGACAACTTATGAAGGGTTGATTCCCTCACACTTCTCTCAGACTGAAACTACTGAAGATCCCTCACTCCCGGAGCTACCCTCCTCCAAAACTGCGTAACCTATGTGAGAGACTACGTTGCCTAGAGTCTACATAACTCATGCATGGATAGCTATGCATGATGTGCTCTGAAAACTCATGGTAAAGCTCCTCACTTGAGCGGGCACTCAAAGTCCCCCGAGGCTGAGGTTGGGATCTCCGCTCAGAGACACTCATGTTCTAAATAACACTTGCAGAATTAACTAAATAGTGTAAGCGTGCTCAATATATACTAGACAGAAATTCTGAAGATGCATAATAGAATGAATGAGAAGCTTGGCCCTCACTCCATTTTATGCTTGAGACCCTAACATTCCCTTGGGCCCCACTGTGCTGCATTGTCCTCCTTTGCCATGTTGCCTTGCCTACTTTTCATTGTCTTGGCCCACACTGTAACTGGGCTACCTGGCCCACATTGCCTTTGCGCTATCCCTCTCCCTACGCTGTCACTTGGCCCCACGCTGAAATTATAATGTTGGCTAAGTGACTTTAGGGAGTTTATTTCTCCTAAGTTGGGTTATGGGTCCCAACACCCTTTTATTTATGGTTGAACATTAGAAAAGAAAAATCTGAGAAAAAATTAATATTTCTAATTAGCTGCTGCTAATTGGGAATATTACAGTCCTCCCCACCAAAATGTTGCTTTTCCTCAAGCAAATGAAAATATGGATGCTGCGAGATCTTCTCAATATCCCAAGTGGCATCCTCATCCTGAAGATTCCTCCATCTCACTAAATACTCCTTGACTGTCCTGCTCCATAGTTGTATCTCCTGGGTGTCTAAAAGGGCTTTTGGCTATAACACCAAATGCCCCTCATCATCCGTAGGTGGAAGCTCCTCTGTTGCAGTCACCTGCTGTCCCAAAGCCTTCTTTAAGCATGATACATGGAAAATGTTATGTATCCTACTCCCTATTGGCAACTCTAACTCATAAGAAACCTCTCCTACCCAACGAATTAGCCTATAAGGTCCATAGAAGCGGGGCTTAAGCTTTTCAGCCCGCTTCTTCTTCAGTGTAGACTGCTTGTAAGGCTGAAGTCGGAGGTAGACCAAGTCACCTACCTCAAACTGTCTCCATTAGGGGAATTTTGAGGTCTAAAATGGGCCTCCTAAGAAAAATGTACAACAAAAATTAACTTTATAACAACCAATAGGATTCAAGATGATGATGTCAACCATGGGGTATGATTTACCATTTTTTAAATAAAAAGGTAAAAATATTAAAAAATAATAAAATAATAAAACTACTTTTTCAACTCGTATTTTCAACTTATCTCCCAAAATTTTTACTCAAATTTTGAGTGGGAGTACTCGTTGGATGCAAAATTTAATTCCTCATCCAAAGAGTACCCATCTTGCATACTTTTGATGAACCCTTCTACATGAAAAATCTGAAATACATAAAAAATCGTGATTACAATCACGTTTTTATGTATTTCTCATTTTTCGTGTAGTAGGAGCCATCAAAAGTATGCAACATGGGTACTCCTTGGATGAGGAATTAAATTTCGCATCCAATGAGTACTCCCACTTGAAATTTGAGTAAAATCTTTGGGAGATAAGTTGAAAATATGAGTTCAAAAAGTAGTTTTTTCATTTTTCCCTCTAAAATTTGATGATGTCATCAAATCTTATTTGATTTTTTCCACTATTATTTTATAATTTCCTTAGGAGGCCCATTTTAGACCTCAAAATTCCCCTAATGTCTACCCGCCCTCTATCTGCATACAACTTCTATTGGTTCTGTGTTGTGGCTAAGTTGTCCTTAAGAGCCCATAGTATATCTTGGCTCTCTTGGACCCAATCCTTGGGCATGGGGGTCTTGCTAGCTCCAAATGTAACATCAGCAAAAGTCAGAGCATGATATCCATACAAAGCATAAAATGGAGACATACCGATAGACATATGGAAGGTAGTGCTGTAGCAGTATTCTTCCAAGTGAAGCCAACACAACCATGGATTTTTCTGCCTCGTGACATAGTTTCACAAGTAGCCTTCTAGCCACTTGTTCACTATCTCCATCTAGCCATCCATTTGAGGGTGATAGCTGGTACTAGGAGTTAACTTTGTACGCACCAAATGAAAGAGCTCCTGCCAAAAGCTGCCCATGAAACAACTATCCCTGTCACTGACTATGGTCTTAGGAAAACCATGTAATCTAAAAACATCATGGAAAAATAGCTCAGCAACATGTGCAGCTATGTACTTCGTTGATATGGTGAAGAAATGGGCATACTTTGTTAGTTGGTCAACAAACACAAAGATGCAATCCTTGCCTTGCATTGCGGGAAACCCAGTAATGAAATCCATAAAGATGTTTTCCCACTTTCCTTCCAAAATGGGAAGCGGCTGTAGCAATCCGGTTGGGTGGCTCATCTCCACCTTGTTCCTTTGACACACTTCGCCCTCCTTGACACGCCAGAGTATGTCCTCCTTGAGGCATATCTAAGAGAACTTCTCCCTAATGGCCTTGCAGGTCTTTGTGAATCCCTGGTGGCCTGATAGCGGAGAATCGTGGGATGCATGAAATATCTTCTCCTTGAGCTGGGAATCCCCAGTAAAGAAGATCTTGTCTCAGTAATAAATGTCCTCATCCATCACCCTGTACCTGTCATCTAAAATCTGGCCATCCAGTACCTCACAAGAAAAGCGGTCCTTGGAGTACTCCACCAACAATTGAGCTCTCTAGCCTGCATCTACGTTCATCAAGGACAGTTCTATTGGTCTGTGTGACAAAGCATCCACCACAACATTATTCTTCCCTTTGATATACTCAATTTCAAAGTCATAGGCCCGAATCTTGCTGACCCACTTCAATTGCCTCTCTTGCAATTTCTTCTACTTAAGAAAAAAACGGATGTTGTTGTGATCAGTCCTCACCCGAAACCTGTTTCCTACTAGATATTGTTGAAACTTGGCCAATTCATGCATAATGGCCATCATCTCATTGTCGTATATCGAATACAATGTATCATGTGGAAATAGCTTCCGACTCTCAAAAACTATAGGGTGCCCCCCTGCATCAACACTACGCCTAATCCCTCCCCCGAAGCATCACACTCCAGAATGAAGGGCTGCGTGAAGTTTGGCAAAGCCAATACTAGATATCTACTCATCATCTCCTTGAGCCTGTCAAAAGCCCTCTGCTTGGTATCAATCCAGCCAAATGCCCCCTTCTTGGTGAGATCTATGAGGGGTGTAGCAAGTTGGGAAAATCCCTTGACAAATTTCTGGTAGTAGGTGCAGATGCCTACAAATCCCCGGAGCTCTGTCACATTCTTTAGTTCCGGCCAATCTCGGATGGATCGGATCTTCTCCTCATTGACTCTTACTCCATCCACACCAATGATATGCCCTAAGTAGAGCATCTTTGTCAACCCAAACTCGCACTTGGAGAGCTTAGCATAGAAATGTTGCTGCTCCAAAATACATAGTACAACCTCAATGTGTTGTAAGTGCTCCTCCCAAGTGCGGTTGTATATGAGGATATTATCAAATAACACCAGCACAAACTTCCTCGATTGACCATGAAAGATGTGGTTCATGTAAGACTGAAAGGTGGCTTGTGCATTGATTAGCCCGGAGGGCATCACCAAAAACTCGAAGTGGCCATAGTGGCACCTGAATGCGGTCTTGGGGACATCCTAGTCCCTCACCTTGATCTGATGGTACCCCGACCTCATATCAATCTTGGAGAAGAACTTCGGTCCCCTCAGCTCATCCATCAACTTGTCAATACTATGGATGGGGTATCGGTTCTTCATGGTCTTTTTGTTGAGTACCCTGTAGTCGATGCACATCCGCAATGTGCCATCCTTCTTCTTCACTAAAATAACAGAAGAAGCAAACGAGCTAGTACTGGGTCGGATGTGTCCCAATGATAAGTGCTCATGGATAGCTCTCTCCATCTCATCCCTGTAGGCTTTGGGGTGCCTATAGGGGGTCGTGATGATTACTTGGATCCTCTGCTCCAACTCGATAGTATACTCAAACCCCCGGTTCGGCAGCTACCCCAGTGGTATGTCCCCAAAAACCGTGGAGTATCTATCCAATATCGACTGCACATCGGAGTGTACTAACTACCTTGTGGCTCCTACCTCTGAAATATAGAGTTATACTGCCCACTCTATGCCCCCCTTCGAGAATTCTGCCTCCATCCAGTGTGTTGAGACTATCAGCAGAGGGTATGTGTGCATGACTCTGATCATCGCATGTTTCCCACTCTTCTTGTATTTCCACTCCATCTCTAGTTTCTCCCAATCTGTGGTGACCTTACCCAGTGTAATCAGCCACTGCACTCCCAATACCACATTATTATTTGGGATTCCAACCACAAAGAAGTGGTCTTTCATCATTTACGTCCCCATGGTCATTTCCAATTCTGGAACATACCTCATACACTGCATGGTTCTAGCACCCGAAACCAACACTGAGAAGCCATCAAAAATATCTATCGGTATGTCCCTCCTCTCTACTAGCTGAGCATCAATGAAGTTATGAGTGGCCCCGCTATCTACCAGAACTGAAACATGTTGTCCCTGGACGATGCCTCAGACACGTAGTGTCAAATACTTCGGAACTCCTCGTAGAGATGCAAGGACTCCTCCTGTGGGTGCAAACGTTGCCCCTCCTACTCCTTGGGGAGGTGGTGGTGGATGATCTCCTCTTTGTACCTCAATGCTGGCCTCTCCCTCTATCTCCTCATAAGCATCTTCTTCTTCCTCACTATCAGAGAAGACCTGGATGTAATGTGCCTTCCATGTGGCACATCGATGACTCGGTGCCCATGGCTACTGGCATGTGAAGCATAGATTCCTCTATCTCAAGTCTCTTTGGGTGTCATCATCCAAAGGCCCTCGGCCGTGGTTCCCCTTCGGCGGTGGAACTATCATGTCTTTCCCCTTTGGCTGAAATGTCGGTCTCTAGGGAAAAGGGGCTCTAGTCCTGGGCAAAGCATCCTACAAGTCCCCTGTCCTCCCGAATGTGTCCTGAAGTGTAGTAGGCCTAGTGGACTTGACTAACACATGCAGAGGTTCTTCCAACCCATCAATAAACGTGTAAATCCTCCTGGCTGCAGATAAGTCTAGCACCATCACTGAAAGTCTCAAGAACTCATAAATGTATGTTTTTGGGTTCCTGGTCTATTTGAGCTTGGTTAGCTCGACAAAATGCTCTTCCGGATCCTTCCGATCAAACCTCTCCACCAATCTCTGGGTGAACTCTGCATTTGCTGTAACTGCTGAGTGACCCAGCGTGGCCATCCCATGGAACCACCAGTCATGGCCTTCCCCCTCAAGGTGCAGCGCTACCACCTTGATGGCCTCCACCTCCACCATCTGTTTCAGCTAAAAGTAAATGTCCAACTTTTCTACCCAAGCTTTTTCTGAACATTTCGTTGACTCGTTATATGTTGGCAAGAAAAATTTGCCCATGGTAAGTTGCAGCTCACATCCCATCGTGTACCCACATCCTCTATTTTGGTTGCGGGGTCTGTTGTTTTTCTTTAGCTGGAAAAAATCATGGAAAGAGAGAGCTTCACCAAACTCTCACCCGTATGACTGATACTCTACAAAATAATCCCTGTAATGAGCCATCTCCGGCTTCTAGGGTCCTCCCGTTTCCGTACCTGTAGTCAAGAATGTTGGCATAGTGGAATGTGGGGGAGTGCGTAGCACCACCTGCTGCACTGTGTTCTGATCCTACGTACGATGAGAAGTGTTGGACCCTTCTCCGATGTGAAATCCATTGGGGTTTCACACTTTTTTGTTCTCTCCAACAATCTTCTAACTCATCTCCTCTATTTTCCTAGAGAGTTCCTATACAGAATTAAGGAGGAGATTTCTGAAGTCCTTCTCTTCATCTACTTCTTCTGCCATAGATGCTTCCTCCTTTGCGTCCTCTATTGGAACATAGTCCTCCTCACCAAATGTGGGCTCGAGCCTCCACTCTCTACTCCTATACTGCTTCTTCCGTTTGGTGATGTATTCTTTTTCTCTAAGTGTCTTAGACTATTATGCTCCATAGACTGAGCCAATTCTATGAGCTCTGATACCACTATAATATTCTAAATAGGAAATAAACAACAATACAAAGCAACATAAAAAAAACTACATCTAATAGAGAGACACCATGAAAATCACTGCAAACATTTCAGAAATGTTGAGCCATTTTATTATAAATACGGAAATAGGGAATGAGTACAAGAAGGTGATCAGAATGATGGCACCTTGGCTTGCTCAAGGCAAGCTAAAATAACTCTCCAAACCCTGCTATAGATGGTTGCTTCTCCTCTGGATTGTGTAGCTCCCTGAGCTGCTGTTGCTGCTGGAAAATACTACTTCTAGATGGAATGGAGCTGCTCTTTGGGGATGTTCCCCTTCTTAGAAAATTATGAAACTTCGCTTATGAACTCCCCTCCAAAAACCTGGAAAAACCCAAGAAGGAATTATGTGAAGGCTGACCCCATAATCTGACCCCCTTGGGAAAATTATGCACTCCTGGTGAGTATGCTGGCCTTTGAACTAAGTGGCTGGAAGTGCTGGCCTCAATCTACTCCAAAATACAACTTATGAAGGGTTGATCTCATCACACTTCTTCTAGACTGAAACTACTGAAGATCCCTCACTCCCAGAGCTGCCCTCCTCCAAAACTGCATAACCTCTGTGAGAGACTATGTTGCTTAGAGACTATGTAACCCCTGGATGGGTAGCCCTGCATGATATACTCTGAAAAATCAAGGTAAATCTCCTCACCTGAGTGGGCACTCAAAGTCCCCCGAGGTTGAGGTTGGGATCTCCACTCAGAGACACCCGTGTGCTGAACAACACTTGCAGACTTAGCTAAATAGCGTAAGCATGCTCAATAACTATTAGACGTAAATTCTGAAGATGCATAATAGAATGAATGAGAAGCTAGGCCCTCACTCCCTTTTATGCTTGAGACGCTAACATTCCCTTGGGCCCCAATATGTTGCGGTGTCCTCCTTTGCCACGCTGCCCTGCCTACTCTGCACTGTCCTAGCCCACGTTGCCACTGGGCTGTTTGGCCCACACTGCCTCTGCACCGTCCCTCTCCCTGTGCTGTCACTTGGTCCCTCTGGGCCTCACACTGCCACTGGGCTGTCTATCCCACACTGCCTCTGTATTGTCCCTCTCCCTGTGCTATCACTTGGTCCCTCTAGGCCCCACACTGAAATTATAATGTTGGCTAAGTGACTTTAGGGAGTTTATTTCTCCTAAGTTGGGTTATGGGTCCCAACGCCCTTTTATTTAAGGTTGAACATTAGAAAAGAAAAATATGAGCAAAATATAATGTTGCCAATTAGCTGTTGCTAATTGGGAATATTACATTTTCTTTGCTGTAGTTTTTAGTCTATTGTACTTAATATTATTGTCTATTCCTAGTTTGGGATATTACAGGTATTCAAGCATCAAACTCATTAGGATACATTTCACGACACGAGTCCCATTAGGAATTTCTCCATTGATGCATTATGAAAATATGTAAATATATGACAAGCATTGATCTCCTCAGGAGGCATCCTAGATGATACTTAATGATGGAATTGGAACCATTATATACTCATGATTACCTATTTTAGGCTCGTAACTATTTATTATGTTGTTTTAGATCAATATAATCATTAATGGTATAGAGATTATGAGCAAATCTGTACATTATGCATACCTACCATTTGAGGTGTTGACACTATATTTTCTTATGTTGAATTACTTACGATGAAAATGTGGACATAACTCTTTAGAAAATAATGCAATATGATGTCTTCAAAATCAAGTCACTTTAGTAGAGCATGCATGTAGATGAAGCACAAGGACTATATCATGTATGTTTGGGACCTAGGTTTGTTTAAAAGAAACCATGGTGTAGTAGTTACAAATTTTTAGAGAATATTTTCTTTTATGTGTGCCAAAATACTTAATCCCCTTGAAAATAACTACCAAATAATATTCCCATGGATATTACTCAGCATGCACATTTGATCTAGAAAAATTAGGACATGTTGTTGTGGTACATTGATTGCAAATGAGTGTAAGGGATCAATGTCGTTTATTGACCACAAAAGATGATTATAATAAGGTATGCACTCTATCCTCAGCCACTGCATAAGTATTATATGCTATTCAATGTATTGGATGTTATTCATGAGACCCTAGATGAAAATAGCAACCCCCGTACAGACATCAAAATCTCGTTGGGGGCTATTTATCTTAAACTTCAAAAATGGATAATACTGGTGAGTTGAATTTCTCATAGAAATCTAGTCTTCATCCATTGAATACATGCTTGTAGTCTAAAGAGAATATTTTTAGTTGTTTGAAACTATATATTGGCAGTTTCAACACTTAGATTTTATTATCTATGATGATAAGCCTGGCCCCATATGCATATGTGCTTGGTGTCAAAGCTTTAAAGGAAACAACCAGCGTAGGTGTATGAAGAAAAAAAGACATGTAAAACATCAAAAAAAAGAAGGAAAACAAATTGTAGGTGCTATATTGCAAGGAAATAATTAAACAATGCTACTTGATAGAGAGAGAAAAATGGAATCTAATATCTTTTAGCACTGCACAAGTTATGGGCACAATGCTATGTAGGGACGAAGAAGTTATGCCCTTTTGAAAAATTTGCATTGTAGATGTCGAATAGTTACGTGAAAGGTTGAAAGCTGATGATGAAGTTCTACTTTTAAACACCCCCCCACTCTTTTCAAACTTAATACAATAAGCTCACTTTAAAATAAATTGTATGTGACCCACTTTATAAATAAGTGAGAGTCACTTTTACAATGTTACTTTTACATGTGCTTTTGAAATAAAACCTTCTTTTTAAAACTGGCAACTTGCCAAAGGGCTTTATAATAAAAAGTAACTTAACAAATTTTTTTTTACAAAAAGAAGCTTGAGAGAGAGACTTGAACCCAAGACCTCTATTCTCATAAACTAACTTTACACTAAGTGAGCTAGTAAAAGGATTCTCTAATTGTTTGAAAGGAGGAAGGGGTTATTTTTTTTGTTACTTTTCAATGTGCGTGATTTTTCCTGCAAAAAAAAACACAAAATCCATGCAAAAAAAAAAACAAAATGCAAGCCTTACAGTAGAACGTTAGATTTTTGGTTAGCCTTACCGATAACTATCATTTTTACGCTATTTTTGATTTCCCGAGATCGCACAAAGACGCGGGGAAAGAGAAAATGTAGCAAAAACAATCTCGTCTTCTTGTTTCTGATTTTCCAAGATCGCACACAGTGCAGAGAAAATAGCATACACAGAGAAGAGGGTATAGATCCGGAAAATAAAAAAACTATAAATCGAAATAAATAGAGGGAACCAAAATAAGTAGAATGATTAATAAATACAACTGCAAAAAAGATACTTTGTACCTCCAGATCTAAAATGACATAACTCGGGCAACTGGAAACCTTTTCAGATGAAACGAAAGGGGTTCCTCACTGTAACAAATGCTCCTTACACAACAGAGCAGTTCTCCAGGCCCAAAAGTGGTCAGAAATAGTAGATCTGGAAAATGACAATTGCATGCAGTGAAACCGGCTTTGGATTTGGATTAACAACGGATGCAGCCCTCAAAATGGCTCCGATACCATGTATGGATTTACAGGGCAAGTTCCTTAGATCAAACACCAAATTTCACCGCTCACAAACAGATCACAAGTCAATACACCAGTATATCATGTGGTTAAAACCCTCGAAGAGGGAAACAGGCCACGGCCTAAGCCAACGCAACCACTTCAGGCCATTTATTAATATAAAAAGAAAATTTACATATGTTTCTCTCATAAATGGTTACCGAACAAATGAACCTCCATGCTCTTTAAATAGAGATCATGGACCAATCGGGTGTTAATCCATGAATCAAGTGTCGTTAATACCGAGGAGAGAGTGAACCATTGGATCACTACATATCATGACTGTCAGATTGTAAGTTACAAATGTACATAGTAAATAAACACACTTTACCTAACTCTACACTACAACAAGTTATACTTAACTATTTCCTATCCCTTAAGAACAACTTGGGATAGGATTGAAGGATTTACGAAGGTGACACAAAAGGAGACTATTTCCTATGTGTCGAAATATCCTAACATGCTATGGATCTTTCCTTCAAACCTTAATTGACACAACAAGCACTACAACATAAAGGGGGGTTTTAAGACAATAACTGAGACAATTTTTGGATAAATTGTCTTAACTTGAGACAAAAAAAAACTTGTGTATTGTCTTTAAGCGGGTGTCTCAAATTATTGTCTTAAAAAATTGTCTCTATAAAGACAATATATAACACAAGCATTATTGTCTTTTAGGAGATAATTTCAATTGTCTTTCTAGAGACAATAGATGAGATTAAAGACATATTGTCTTTATAGAGACAATATGTCTTTAATCCTAGCTATTGTCTCTCTAGAGACAATAAAAATATGTATTTAAAGACAACACAATATCACTTTTGTCTCACAATATAAAAAAATGAATCTAGAAAAATATGTCATGTCACCATTGAAATAAATCAATATAAAAAATATTTAATTAAAAATAAACTACAATCTCAATGATTAATTCATGTTACGGCACAGTGGAATCGAACCACCAACCTCGTGCTTATAAGGAAGGTGCTCTTCCAGTGAGCTAGCACCCTTTGAAAAAAGTATATGAGTGATGACAATTCTTGAAATTACATATATACACCTTGATTAAAACAAATTCATAATAGGAATATCTTAAATAAACATATTAAGCACCCCTCTTGTATAGTAGTGAGGCTAGCGAGGCAAATTCATTTTTGAGAAGAAAGACGAAAAATGACATATTATAAAGGTGTATTCACTGGACAATATCCATGGGTCCTAAACACTGTTACCAATGAAATAGGTAACTGCACCGTTACCTACTTTTTTTTGGTAGCATAAAAAGCACCCGATTTTGAAAAGTGATGATGCAGAATCACCTTTTTTTTTTTTAGCACATTTTTGACACTCTAATATTTTTATTTATGAAGTATGAATATTTGTTTTAAAATGTTAGTGATTTTCATGCTAATTTTGAAATGTATTAATGCAGCATCAACTTTTTTTTTTAGAGCGATGATTTTCATGCTAATTTTGAAACGTATTGATGCAGCATCAACCTTTTTTTTTAGAGTGGTGATTTTCATGTTGGTAATAAAACACAAAACTTAGATAAATATATATATATAAACAATTAAAAAAACCAATAAAAATGTAAAAAAAAAAATTAACTCGTAAAAATAAAAAATTTAAACAAAAATAAATTAAAAACAAAAAAAAAAAAAACAAAAATATTCGAAAATTATA
Source organism: Pinus albicaulis (assembly GCA_034641835.2). Lineage (NCBI taxonomy): Eukaryota > Viridiplantae > Streptophyta > Pinopsida > Pinales > Pinaceae > Pinus > Pinus albicaulis. Next base: position 1,028,472,792 of record CM076574.1, read on the forward strand.
TCAAAAGAAATGAAAAAATTTGAAAAAAAAACACATAATTTAAAGAAAAAAACAAAAATTAACCAAAAAATTTTAAAAAAAAAACATTGAAAACATTTTTTTTTCTAAGTTATTTAAAAAAAAACCATATAATTAAAAAAAAAAAATTAAAATAGAACATGCGGCTGACTTATCCCATAACAGAACAGACAAATCTGCCTTAGCTGAACATGCCTTCTCATCTTCACATTACATAAGAATGGAAGATGCCAGACTGGTTTCTAAAGAGGAACATTACCTTAAGAGGAAAATCAAAGAAGCTATTGAAATTGAAAAAAGATGGAACAATTTAAATCGTGACGATGGACTCACCATTAGTAACACTTGGAAACTCTTGATACATCAAAACCTCTCAAGACATTAAAATCTAAAACCAAAATAAACCTGGTACAAATTCATCTTGTCTCCCTCAAAAAAATAAATAAATAATTTAATAATAATAATAAAATAATTATAATCAATTACAAATATATAAATACAACAAATACAATATTTTATTTAATTAAAATAAATAAATAAATAAATAATAATATTAATAATAATAAATATAAAAATAAATAAATAAAATAAAATTAAAATTAAAATAAATAAAAATAAAAATAAGTAAATAAATTAATAAATGTTCAAATAAAAACAATTCTACATACTATACAACTTTTACATAATTTAAAATAAATCTATCAAATTAAACAATTTTTACAAAGTATACAATACATTTATAATTTTAAATAAACATATTAAATTAAACAAATTAAATAATTTAATTAAATCATATATTTAAATATATCTTCTAAATTTTTTTAAACATTTCCACTAATTAATTAATTAGGTTCCGTGTGTCATTCTATTTAAGACTTAAAATAAATAAATAAATAAATAAATAAAATAAATAAATAAACTTATTAAATTAAGCAATTAAATTATAGTTTATTGAATTATATAGGTTACTTTAAAACATATATATATATATATATATATATATATATATATATATATATATATAATAATAATAATAATAATAATAATAATAAATAAATAAATAGATAAATAAATAAATAAAAAATAATAATAATAATAATAATAATAAAAATAATAATAATAAATAAATATATATTATAAAAATAATAATAATAATAATAATAATAATAATAATAATAAATAAATAAATAAAATAAAATTTAATAAAAAATAAATAAATAAATAAATAAAAAATAAAATAAAATAAAATAAAATAAATAAATAAAATAAAATAAAATTAGAAATAAATAATTAAATTAAAAATAAAATAAAATTAAAAATAAATAAATAAATAAAAATAAAAATAAATAGATAAATAAATAAATAATAATATTAATAATATAAATAAATAATAAATTAAATTAAATATTTCAATTGTGTCATCATAAAGCCGACCTTCCGTGTACTCCTCATCTTTCACTATATATACCTCTATTCTTTGTCCTAATTTCTCTTCTTTTCAAAGATCTTTGGACGTCTACCCCTGATGATGGACTCACTTAGACAGTCCGAAACGTTGGGTAATTAAAAAACTCAAGAACAGGTCATTCCTCTCTTCTATAAACTATCTCACTTGTATGGATTCTCTCTTTAAAAAAATTAAAATAGAAAATTTAAAAATAATTTAAATTACAAAATTAAAATTTAGATTAAAAAAAATAAAATACAAAAAAAGAAAAATTAAAAAAAAAAAATAATAATAATAAGAAAAAAAATACAAATTAAAAAAAAAAAAAATTTAAAATTGAAAAAGAAAATTAAAATAAAAGAATTAAAATAAAAAAGTATCATTAAAAAACAAAAAAAATGAAAAAAACCACGTGCAAATAATTAAAAAACAAATATCCATAAATTTACTGTTTTTTTTTTAAATGAAACAATTTATAAATTTTAAAAATGAAAAACTAAATAAACTAAAAGATTAAAAAAAAAAATTAAATTAAATTAAAATTTAATAAATTTAATAAATAAAATTTAAATTTTAAAAAATAATTAATCTAAAATATTAAATTAAAAAAAAAAAAAAAAACAATTAAAACAAATTAAATTTAAAATTAAAAAAAAAGAATAAAATAAAATAAAATTTTTTGATCGTGGTGGCACCGCCAATCGGCCTCCCGCCCAGGTGGTGGTGGAGGTCGGCCGTTGGGCGGGCGGGGAGGCTGCATGCAGCCCCCCGCCCGCCCAGTGGTCGGCCTTCGCCGCCACCTGGGTGGGAGGCCGATTCCGGGAATCACCCTCCCGCGGCAAGAGGCCGATTCCTAGAATCGCTTTCCTGAGGCCAATACTGGGAATCACCCTCCCACCTCTGCCACCACCTGGGTGGGAGAGGGAATGCGATTCATTGGAATCGGCCTCCTGCCGCAGGAGGGCGATTCTCGAAATCGGCCTCCTGCTGCAGGAGGCCGATTCCCGGAATTGGCCTCCCGCCCAGCGGCTGGCCTCCACCGCCACCTGGGCGGGAGGCCGATTGGCGGCGCCACCATGATAAAAAAAATTCTTCTTCTTCTTCTTCTTCTTCTTTTTTTATTTTTTTTATTTTTTATTTATTTTTTTATTTTTTTAATATTTGAAATTTAATTTTTTATTTATTTTATTTATTTTTTTTTATTTTTTTTTAATTCAATTTTTTTTTTGTTTTTAATTTTTTTTTTCTAAATTTTGTTAATAGTTTTTATTAAATTTTGTATTTTTTTTTATTTAATTGTATTTTTTTTTTAAGTTATTAAATTTTATGTTTAGTTTTTTGATTTAATTTTTTAAAATTTAGTAAATTTTGTATTTTTTTTTAATTTATTTGAATTTAATACCTTTTATATATATATATATATATATATATATATATATATATATATATATATATATATTATTATTATTATTATTTTTTAGTTACATAAAATTTTTATATTTTTTTTATTTCAATTAAAATTGTGTATTTAAAATTAGATTTTATTTTTATTTTTTTTAATTAAACTTAATATTTTCAAATTAATTTGTTTTTTATTTTATACATTTTTTTAATTCATTTGTTTCAATTTTCAATTTTAATTGATTTTTAAAGTTTTTTAAGTTTCTATTATAACAATGTTTTTTTTTCTTTATATTTAAAGTTTATTTTTTATTTCAAAATTTATTTGTTATTTTAATATTAACATTTTTTTTTAAAATTTAATAAAATCTAATATATATATTTTTAATTTAAGTTCATATATATATAATTTTATTTTTAATAATTTAAATTTAATTTATTTTTTAAAATCTATTTGTTTTTTTAATATATATATTTTTTAAATTTAACATTTTTATTGTATTTTATTTTTAATTAATTTTTCATTTTTTTACTTTTAATTTCAATAATATATATATATATATATATATATATATATATATATATATATATATATATATATATATATATATATATTTTGTAAGTTTTAAATTTATTAAAATTTAATATATTTCTTTAAATTTAATTTAATTTTTTATTTTCTTTATTTTTATTTTTATTTATTTATTTTTTTAATTTTTTAATTTTAAATTTAATAAACATTTTCTTTTTCTTTTTTAAATTTAATTTCTATATTTTATTTTTTATAATTTCTTTCTTTTTTTAACTTGTTTTTTTTTTAATTTAATATTTTTATTTTGTTTTTATTTTTATTTTTATTTTTTTATTTCTATATATTTTGAAATTTTAATCTTTAAATTTCTTTTTATTTTTTTATTTTTTTCCTTAAATTTTAGGTTTTTTTTAATGTTTGAATTAAGTTTTTTATTTTGTTTTTATTTTTATTTTTTTATTCCTATATATTTTTAAATTTTAGGCTTTAAAATGTTTTTATTTTTTAAATTTATTTTTTTCTTAATTTTTAGGTTTTTTTTTTAATGCTTGAATTTTAAAATTTAAAAAATGTTATTTCTATTTTTAAAAATGTCAAAAATGTGACACAAATTTTTTTTTTTTTTGGTTATTCCAGCATCAACTGGTTTTGTTTTGAGGGTGTTTTTTCAATCATTTTTTCAAGAAACAATTTTGTTTTTAGCATAATTTTATAAAATGTTGAAACTTGACCTTCAAAAAAAACCAAGTGCGTTTTGGAATACACTTTTTTGTTTTTGGGGTGTTTTTTCATGTTTTTTGAGTCTTTTTGGGCTAGAGTTCCCATTTTGAGGTCAGGTTACCTATTTCATCAGTAACAGTGTTCCTATAAGAAATGACTAAGAAGCCAGCAAATCACATTCCTCCTTAATACTATAGCATGAGAAATGTTTTGATCTCCTCAATGGTAGAATCAGGAATGCTGATACGAGTTTTGTTCGCAACATAAACAAGCTTAAATTTTATAAGTTGCTTGAACTCACATTTTATCATGATCCTGTCAGTCATGTTGTTGTAACTACTCATGTTTAGAGCTGAAATAGTGGCCTCTACGATACTAAGGTTCGTTGCCAATGCTATAGCTCATGCATTCTATGAAAAAGAAGAAGATATAGTTTATAGTATATACCGTTTACTTTTATTTCATGAACTGTTTTATTAGGTGTGTCTCCTCAAATTACTAATGAGATTGAAGAATTGTACCTCTATGTTGATGATGGCATGAACATTTCCTTAACTCTGCGCAAATTCCAAAAGGGTAGACATGTTCATGTATTTCCCCACATTAGCTTCTGTAGGAATCCCTAAAAGAATATATACATCCATATTAAAGGGGTTATAAATTTGTTTGCTACACAACCCAAGGAATTCATATTAGAATATTACATCAGTTTCCCTCTGAAATCACAACAAAATGAATAATGTTTACTGTGCAAGATTTTAACTCCATGAACTTGTTATATTTAACAGAGCTAAGGTTCTCAATTATTACAGCTTGGATCAGACTTACGTGTCAAGCTTTGAATTTCATTCCATGTGAGATCAAACGTGAAGATGCTTGCCTTGTGCTTTGGGGTATTTGACACCATTTTGTTGATGTTTGGTACTGTTGTTAGGTGAGATGGATAAAACACTGAATTTGATAAGATATTTGTTCCTATCATAAATTCCATTGATTCCCTATAGACAAGAACACCATTTTTTGTTATTTGGGCAACACAATTAATGTAGTCAGCTCCATCTCTTATGGCAGCCTCATAGGTAATATCCATATAACCAAGGTAGTCACTGCTAGCTCCATTGTGAGAAATTATTAATGGTTTTTCTAGAACCACCAAATGAAGCACAGTTAATGTTAGCAATTGATGTACAATACTCCAGATTTTCAATATTCCCAACAAAAACTATATGAGAGCGCTAAAAGGCACAGGTAAAAAATGACTAACAAGAAAGCAGGATATGAAGTGAATTATGCACCTGCTTTGGAGGATATACTGACTTTGCTTTGTGCATAGCAAGTGATATTGTCATTAATCCATAGAAATTCAATTAATTTATAATTCTAAGAATCTTCACCAACAAAGAAATATATTCAGAAAGAAATTCCCTCATCTCTCGCTCCTGGTTTCTTTCTCCCTGGCTACTCCTTTTATTGTATTATTTTGATTATTATTATTATGTTTTTTTTTTTTTAAATATTGAAATTAGTAAAATTACCTATTAAGTAAATTAAATAAATTATTATTATTATTATTTATTTATTTTCATATAACTATTAATGAATTGTAATTATATAGCATATAATTTAAAGTACTAAAATATTAAATTATATTAAAAGGTATTATATTAAATTATTAAAAAATCTTATTAAATATAAAAAAATTAAGATTTAAATATAATAAAATTAAAATTTAATAGAATTAAAATTAAAATATGATAAAATATAACTGAATTCCTTATTCTAGACAAACTAGTTGTTATTTTACACGACTAGTTGATGCTTGTCTTATCTATTTAAATAGGTTTCTTGATCAGATTTATCATCTTGTCCTGATGATGAACCACATTGGCTGGTTCGAAACACGTCAACAAAATTTTAATACATGTGATTTTCACCGAAAGTTTGTATACACATTTTATGGATCACAGAAGCCAAATTCCTAATAAAGAGATATATACTTATTGTTATAAAATAGTTGTGGCCTTGAAAGACATAAGAATAATTATAGACTTGGGTGAAAATGTGAAGTTGGGTTACACTTTTTTCCCTTTTTTGAGAAAAAATTTCATTTTTTTCGGTTCTTCAACTTTCTGCAAACTATAACAATTTTTCTATTTAGAATTTCATTTTGCGATAAAAATAAAAGTTGTCAGAAATTTTGTTTGCTTTCTATTACTTATTTTTTGAATTTTTTTTATGTAGATTTGATATGTCAACTTAGTGTTTCTTTGGGTGTGTGTTTCTTAAAAATCAAAGGATTCATAAGAAGTCATGTTAATACACAATGTTGTATTCATTGAAAATTTGTGTTTTTGAGAAAACAAAATATTTTACAACAATATAGACAGAGACTACTTCGGTTTCGTCATATTTACAAAGCCAATGGATGCATATCATAATTACTAGATTTTTTTGAATTGGTCCAATATGAAAAAACTGCATATTTTGGATATGTTTCGCG